>JANHGO010006744.1:0-20964 GCA_024606505.1 Aquila spilogaster
ACCTGTGCAACCTGGTCTAGGGAGCTGCTTTGGCAGGGGGGTTGGACTAGATGATCTCTGGAGGTCCCTTCCAACCCATACAATTCTGTGATTCTGTGATTCTGTGAAATCAGGAAGCCAATTTAGCAGAATTTTTTTTTTTGAAGAGCAATAATTTTTTTCAATAAACTAATTTTGTATCTAAGCAAGAAATGTGTAGTACGTAAACAGAATTTAAATATGTATTTATCATAATGCCTGCTAATACTCTGAATGTATAGAAGATATTTTCCTTTCATGCATGTCAGGAGCAACTAATTTCACAAAAAAAAAATGATTGGAAGGGGGGAATAGATGAACAAACTTTAAAAAAAAAGGCCACTGAAAAAGATAAAATTATTTTAAACATCTGATCAGCAGTTTGCATTCCTGTCTGCTCTACAGAAATGTCAAAAAGGTTTGGTTTTTAATTCTTTTCAGAGGAGAAATCAGGGGAATAAGTATCGGTAAAGAGGAATTTAATTACTTTAATAGTCGCATACTGTTGGGATCTTGTGGCTTCAGTCCAGGCATGAACTGAAAATTAAAATTAGGAAAACACTTAAACAGTGAGTTCCTTAACACTTAAGAATCTTCTGGAAATACAGGAATGGAAGATGAAAAATGCAAGTTTCTTAAAATAAATTTTAAAATTGTTCAGAGAGTTATAGACCAGGAAGTCTGCCTATACATTGCCTAAAATGGCTGGAAATATATGAAGCATTCTCACAAAGTAGGACTAAACAAAGTTATTGAAGTGAGAATATTTCGTCCAAAGTCTGTGTGAATTCCTTGGAGGAATAACTGTGTGTGCAGAAAGAAAATATATCCATGTAATGCAATCGTATTTTTAAGAACTTTTTTCAAAGTTCAGAGAAATGTGTCTGGCAAAATTACAATAAACTGTGGGAGATGAACAGAGGATCTATTCCAGATTTTTGGTTGCTTAATGTGTAAGAAATCTGGTAAGGTAGCAGAACTGGATGTGAATGCAACATTAGATGAAACAACCTGACTATGAGTTTGTAGAAGAATCTACTGACTCATCTGGCTAGCCAGTAGGTGTGAAAAGAACCATCTTCCATAGTCAAGTGAAGTAAAAGATGTAATTATATTTAAGTATTTGCATTTATTGAGATTGGTAGTACATAGATTGGAGTAATGGCCTAAAACTTGAACATAGGAAGTTCCGTACTAACGTGGAGAAGGTAAGGGTGACGGAGCACTGGAACAGGTTGCCCGGAGAGATTGTGGAGTCTCCTGCTATGGAGATATTCAAGACCCATTCGATGCCCACCTGTGCGACCTATCATAGGGTACCTGCTTTGGCAGGGGGGTTGGACTCAATGATCTCTTGAGGTCCTTTCCAACCCCTGCAATTCTGTGTTTCTGTGATTCTGTGATTAACATCATCCTGTGGGTTTGTCATTTAAACATCCATGGTGTGACAAATGCAACAGATAAAATGATTCCTAATACACTATACCAATACAAATTAGGAATCTGCTTCAGAAAGTGTCCTATCTGACCTACACTCTGTACAGATTAGTGACATTGACACTACCTTGAGGTCTTTGTCATCTCAAATTTTGTTTGAAAAATATCTACCTTTTAATTTAATAAATGGAGGTTAATAACAGAGAGTTTTCTGGGCTCTTCAAAAAGCAAGTGTTTAATTTTGAAACATTATGGACCATATTTCTGAAGTAAGTAAAAATTGTTCAGCAAGTTGTTAGGGTTTTTTTCTGCGTATATTTTTACGTGAGATCCTTTGGAATAGAATCGTGTTTTTGGAGAGTAGAAGTCTTGGTCTAGGTTTTGGTTTAATAAATCAACTCATTTTGTTATGAAATAATGCCCCTTATAGTATTGCATGTATTTGTTTGAGACTGTTTTTTTTCTATGCGTGATTTTTTTCAGTATTTAGATGGTATGCTGCATCAGTTACACATGGTCCAGCATATTAAGGTAATGAATACAGCTTACCAAGAGCTGTTTTGCAGAACTCCCGAAGTATATGGATTGATCTTTTCAACTTTTTTCATCAGTTTTTCAGTGGCCATTCAGTTTCTTGGGTGTGGAGTCATTTTCTTTTTCTTTTGTTGTTGTTGTGGTTTGGGTTTGTTTGGGTTTGTTTGAGGTGCTCTGGCCACCAATCTGTAAATTTAGATCTCAATGTCACACGAAGCTGCAGAGATGTAATCCTCTGTACGCTGGATGAAGTTGTTCCTATGCTTATAGGAATGGAAGAGCTGACTTAGGAGAAACTAGTTAAAAACCTGGATAAATAGCACACCATGGGAGCTATGCTAACCTTTTTGTTTGAAATAATAATTACCGAGGGGAACAAATAATGATTTACAGTGAAATTAGAGAACAGAAATAATGATGAGATGGAAGTTAAAACTAATTCAGGCATTTGTCTCTCAGAGTAAGAGATATTTGACTTAAGAGCAAATTTACTAGATAAATGTTGGAATTGGTTTCAATAAATGATGCAAAACAAACCAAAAATCTTGCAATGTACATCATTACCTACCTTTCAATAGATTACTCCTGAACTGTTCTTTAATGTGGTCTGACATCTCCATTAAGAGTGCAGTCCTATGAAGGTTGTTGTGGCTTCGGTTTCTGGCTGCATGTTCCTATTGGCCATGATCCCCCAATCCTGTTTACCATTACACAGTAGAAAAGCAAAATGTCAGTGATTTCTAACAAGAGGAGAAACAGACCAGACTAGTTTTAATTATCTAAATGTAATTTGCTCCTTGACAATATACAATATACCCATAATATACAATATATCTCTATTTCCTTCATGAGCTAATTTGCTTTCCATGTGATCTTGTTACAGAGACCAGACTGTTTTCCTAACTTAACAAGTGGTTCTAAGTGAAGTCCTGTGTTTTGTTAGAGGATTTACTTTCCTGAATGCTTTAATAATAAAAATCCTCCTCAACATGTAAAGGACACCATGTTTCACCATGTTTCCTTGTGCTGTGACCAACGCAGCCAGAGATCGCTCAGGAAAATGATCAGTCCCTCATGTGCTGCATCCTGGGGATCATTCTCACAAATGACATTTTTCATTTTGTCTACTCTGCCTAAAACTGAATAGAGCCCTAAAGCAGCGATGAAGAGCAGGCTGCCTCTACATCCACTAATACAGAGAAACTACTTCCTATCATTTGTTTGGTTTCATTTCTATGTATAGTGCTGACTACAGTAATGGGATTGTCTGGTTTGACCATTAAAACACTGGCCCTGGAATTTTACCCTGGCAGTCCTGCATTGACCTCAGTAGCTTCTAGTTGAATCAAAGCAAAGAGCAATTGGTCCAGGACTTGGAAATCACTTGGTGTAGGCAGGGTGTAACAGGATGAGTGCTCTGAGTAACATCAATAGGTTGGTTTTGCTCTTCAAAGTAATAAAGACAGATATTAAGAAATATAATATATATCTATATATATATATATACACCTTCAATGTGCGGAAGGACTTTGTTTATGTGTGAAGTTCTTTTAAATATGAAGCCTGATATTAAGGACTGTTTTTGGGACTGTCCAGTTTGGAGAAGAGGAGGCTCAGTGGAATCTCATCAATGCCTGTAAATACCTAAAGGGAGAGTGAAGAGGACAAAACCAGTTCTTTTCAGTGGAGCCCAGTGCCAATGGGCACAAACTGGAACACAGGAGGTTCCAACTGAACATCAGGAAGCACTTCCTTAATCTTCAGGTGATGAAGTAGTGACACAGGTTGCCCAGAGAGGCTGTGGAGTCTTCTTGGAGATCT
The DNA here is from genome assembly GCA_024606505.1 of Aquila spilogaster. NCBI lineage: Eukaryota > Metazoa > Chordata > Aves > Accipitriformes > Accipitridae > Aquila > Aquila spilogaster. Next base: position 3,811 of record JANHGO010006744.1, read on the forward strand.
CCAAAAGCTGCCTGGACGTACACCCTGATCTGGGTGTTCCTCCTGGAGCAGGGGCTGTGTACCAGAAGTCCCTTCCAACATCAGCCATTCTGTGAAATGTTCATCTCGCTTCTGTATTTCTCTCAATTCATATTCATTTCTTGTCATATAAAAATTCAGCACGTGGACCTTTATGCAATTCCATTACAAAACCATGCTAGGATATTCCTGCTTGGTAAATCTTTTGAGACATTTTTTGCAACTGAAATGAAATCTCAGGGTTGGCCAGGTATGGATTGATTCATAACAACAAGACGGATTTTTCATACTCTTACAATAATGAATTAATTGAGCTACAGACAAATGTATTAGCATTTTTGTTTGTTTTTTGATGTTGTTGTTAGATAATTAAAACAAGTTGAATTGCCTTTTCTTTCCTGAGGCTGAAAAATTAGCTTAGTTACTTGAATCCTCAGTATTATATGCTATAAACTGTTCTTTTCCGTTATACTATGTGATCACATCCCTGTACCTTCCATTCATCTGCTGTGAAAACTTACTGCTGGACCATGAGATGTCATTGCCAAAACTGCCAAACTATTTTAAAATGTTATATATTATGGTACATAATGTATACTTAACACCCAAGGGAACCCACAATGAAGCTACATCAGGGGAGTGTTAGGCTGAGTGTTAGGAAAAGGTTCTTCACCATGGAGTGATGGGCGTGGAATGGGCTGCTCAGGGCAGTGGGCACGGCCCTGAGCTAACAGAGTTCAAGAAGTACTGGGACACCACTCTCAGACACAGATTTTGGATTTTGGATGGTCCTGTATGGAGCCTGGGGTTGGACTCGATGATCCTTATGGTCCCCTTCCAACTCAAGAATTTCTACTGTTCCATGGTAACTTAAAATAGCTTCATAGAAAAGAAACAACACCTAACTCTCTGCAAATGAATTTGAGCTAAGTTCTTTCAAAATAATTTTAATGTTAAACAATTGGTTAGAAATAGGATGCTGTAATAGGCATTACACCTAGAAAATGATTGCCGAAGTCAGCTAATTTTTATTCTCTATTTCCTACTTGAATTGTCAGATTTGGAATATTATCCTGCAGAGAGTATAACTTGGTTATATTGTCCTCTTTCTTTATGCAATGCACACAGTGCATATATATATCTTAATGCAATGTGACTCAGTGATAAAGCACCTAATTAATTTATTCTGTGAATATCTCATGGTATTCGTGGTATTCATTTACTTCTTAGGTCTATGTCTGAGCAGAGACCCAACACTGTTGAATTTCTCTTTCAAAACCAAAAATCTCTCTTGGTAAATAACATGCAGTTTTTTTTTTCCTAAACTGTTAACAGAAACAAGAATGAATGTACTGAATTTCTTCATGTAACAAAACTTGGGGATATGAATTTTTAGTAATATTATCCATGGGCATTTCATTATGTCTTTTTATTTTATACAAAATCGTGTTGGAGTATCACGCTGATGCTACAGTTCTGAAGTGCAGTGCCTAAAATTGGAAATATAGGATCAAATCTTAACAAAAACTGTCTTAAATTTGCCCAAGTGCTTGTAATAAGCTGTAAACTGAAGGGCTGTTAAAGAGGTTAAAGTTCCTGAACTCATCAGCGTGCATGTCACAAAACTACTCAAAGCTACTCACAAAAGGTACTCAAGCAAAGCCATTTTGTTCCTCATGACAGTGGGTGGAGGTTCAAAATTATTTTTAAGTATCTGGGGAAAGTCTTGAACTCAGCCCTCATTGTCCTAAAGAGCACATGGAAAAGAGGTATCAATAGTTATTTCCCACATAGTGAAAATGACTCTTGCTACAACCCTTGCTGTTCTCTCTGCCCTCTGCACTTCATCTGTCTTTTCAAAACAGATCTTTTTCTAGTTCCATCTAAATTACTTTGCCTAATGACTTTATATGAATCTAGTTTATAGTGAACTAAAGTACTAAAATAATGATTTCTTCAGAGGGAACTTCACAATCTATTATACATCTCTACCTGAAAATGGCAGGTCCTGTAAGGGATATTTACCTATTGACATGGAAATGTGCTTGTATTTCAGTCTTTCCACTGCAATTTCATGATTCTTTGATTCGCTTGTATGTGAAATTGGTAAACCTACTGCTCTGTTCTCCACCAGCTTTGACATGATTGATTTTGACTTAATATTCCCTGCTGAGGGTTGTTTTTTCTGTTGATATAGTTCCCTTCCAAACCCTTGTCATTTTTCTTCTTCTTTGTATACTGATTCCTAAATTGTTGTCCTCATGTTAACCTTAGGACATGCAGCTAACACTGAGAATGGATATGTTTGTGTTTGAACTCCTTAAGCTTTTCTGCCCTCTCATAAAAATAAAAAGAACACGCCCTTGATAATGAAGGTAGAGATGTTGTGCAGGGAGCCATGTAGAAAATAGAATCATAGAATCATTTGAGGTGGAAGGGACCTTAAAGGTCATCTCGTCCAACTCTCCTGCAATGAACAGGGACACTTACAGCTAGATCAGCAAAGTTTGAAATTCATCTTTTAATTTAAAGGATATGGAGATCCTACAGCTTTTTTAGTAAATGAAATACTATTCTTAGAAACCGTTGACAGATTTCCAATGACATTTCCTTAAAAATTAAATTTTTAAATACCCAGCATTTATATTTTTCCTTTTTTACTGCTTTATTATAAGTGTCACAGTCCTGTGTGCTTCTCTCATGTTGCACACCTGGAGGAGGGAAGGAGTAGGCAGGCCTGAAACAGAATTTGGTTTCAGACATGTCCTTCCACCTTCCCCACTCCTTGCGTTCTGCCTTCATTGAAGAAGTGTTTTGTTTTTTTCATGTTACATATGGGATAGTCCCTGAAATCAGGAGACTTGTCCAAGGTTCCTAGGCATTCTGTGACAGCAATGAATTGTGCCATATCACATGATTCCTGGACTAATCTGTAACTAATCACAACCATTCCTTATCACCTCTAGACGATTATTTCTATGCAAGTATTACTGCTTTTCAAAAGAAAAAAGTATTTGCACTGAAATTGCACTTGACAGCTTTGCCTCCTTGGTATTTTTCTTTCTAGCAAAATATTTGTGGAAATTTTAACACCACTAAGATATGGTTTATTCCATGTTTATTACTGATCCTTCATTCTGCATTTTTTATGGTTGCATAGCACTGCTTTCTGGTTCAGAAGGCAAAATCTGTTACTACATCTAACTCATCTTCTCCCATCCTCCTAGCTTCACTTTCAGAACTCTATTAATATTTTTTCTTTCCCATATGCACTTTTTGTTTCCCATATGCACATTTTTGCCTGAAGCAAACTCTTCTCAGTGTTTATTTTTGGTGTATGTCCAGCACTACTGTAATCCAGTTACAGCTATTTGTGCTGGTAGAATATCAGCTAAATCTACTTGCTCCATTTTGTCATGCCTAGTTAATATTTTAAAAAGAAAATTAGTGAGATTTTTCCATAACAATACTGGGTCAAACACAGTTCACACAGTGTACTGCACAATATTCAGTTTTGCTTTGTGCACCGGCTGTTATCCAATTAGGGTGATAGTTGAGCATGTGTATTTTAGCCATGTGTTAATACAAGTTGAGCCAGTAGTGTGTTCTGTCCTACACCCAGTACAGTGGTTTCATTACAGTAGATGAAATTGCATTCTCTTTTGAATCCGATCTCTTACGCTGCTGTCTACAAATTAGCTGCACACATAGATCCCATATTTGAGTGTTTTTTTTTCTCGCATAGACTGTGACAAGCTTCTTAAAAACATAAGTAATAAGAGAAAAAAAGCAGACTTCTTTTGGATATATAAATCTTTTATTAATATTTTTTTTTCTCCAATTATTATTGAGGTATTTTCTAACTGTGAATAGTTTAGATGTGTAGGTTGGGTTCAGGACGAGTTCAGCAGTGTTAAAAAAGCCATGGGCTTGAAAAAAAACATCTTTCTCAGATTCTGATAAGAGCCCATTTCAAATATAGTGTAGAAGCGGTGTATGAATAAACATTACCATCAAGAGGATGCCTTTGCAGTTCTGTGTCATTCAGGTTGGGTCGTAGGAAGGTCACCTAAGGGTCACCTTCTCTTTTAAAAAATGGGATAGGACTGGGGGGAGTGTCTCTATTCCCACAATGTATAACTACTTTTTCTTTTTTGAGTGCCTTTTTAAAACATATATGTGAAGTTTTTGGCTTCTGAAGTCAGCTACATTTCTCCAAATAGCTTTGAAAGTAATATTTAAACTGGTTTTTATATTCTGACTACTCAGAACTCGTGTCTGAGAAAGCTTCAGTAGCAACAGAATGTCCTAGAGTGGACAGACCAGAGTGCTGTGTGACCAGAAAGAAAGGCCCAAAGAATATATGAACTGCTTTTTTTTCTCTTAGGCTGATAATCATGGCTCCATATAGATCTACCATGATCAAAATGAAATCTGAACTCAGCCTTGTTAGTGTTTAGTCTTTAAATACAGAGAGAGAGTTTGTATGATTCAGTCTTACTTACCTTTATATTTACCTTACATGTAGCAGTGATTACCCTATAGACTCTCTTAGCTCAGATGTTTAAATGCTGGCTTCCATATCTACACCTGCAGTTCAGAAGTGCATTAACATTTACTTTTCAAACATGAAGTGACCTTAATTTACACAGAGCTCTGAGAGTGCTTGCAGTTGGGCTCTAGTTATGTGAGAGGACAAAGCCATGTGCATGCTTTTGCCTTTTCAGCAAAGTTCTCCTAACAAAATTTGCATTATGACATGATTGTAGGACCAGTACCTGGAATGAAAATACACTTAAAACTGATCTTAGTTTCATATGTGACAACAATTACAGTGTTGTCAAAATATTCTCTCCACTGTTAGAGCATTGCTGTAATTTGTCATTAAGGATTACCACTAGGTTGTATCATCATGTATTTTAGGAAGGGCTGAGCTTTGAGGCATTTTAGGTGAATAATTTAGGAGGATTAAAATAACTTGATCGAGTCTTATTGCATCAAAGCATTTTGAAAGTAGATTTGCACATAATCATAGTAATGTCTTTGTCTTTTAAATCTTTAAACAGAAATTTGCTTTATTCTTCGGAATGTTGAAACTCTACATATCACTTACGAATAGTCTAATTTTTGTGTACTTAAATCCTAGATGGACACCAATAGGAATAAAAAGATTCTGTGACACAAGTCTGTATCTGTTTAAAAAACACAGTTGTTATATTCTATGGTTGTACATATCTGACACATGCTTAGGTTGAAATAAGTAGAAAATCTCCAAAAAATGTAGACATATGGGGGTCCAAGATTCACTGAGTCTTACGGAGTAGAAGAGTCAGTCACTAGAGATGAGTATTTCCCCAAATATCTTTAGACGCCTGAAAGAATCACCCCAGATTTCATACATTTTGCACCACTGTCATTTTATGAGAAGAACGAAAATACTGGCTAATAAAGGCTGACGGAAAACTTAAGGAAACTAGCTTGTATCCCCATGAGGGATTTACAGAAAACCCTGTACAGAAGGTAGTTGACAAGACCAAAGAATTTGTGAAGAATGGGAAAGAGAAATTTATAACACTATCATAACTTTGAAGACCTTAGGCACAAATAATATATTCCCATTTATATATTTACAAGCTGCTAAAGATTAGTTAATTTGTTATATAGATCTTTGCTAAGTGGCCTTATTTTTAAAAACAGCTTCTTGTTCTGTTTTCATTATGTCTACGTATACTAGTACATAATGAAGCCTATGCTATGGTTTAGTATTTAGGGCAGATAACATTCTTTCTGAACTTGTCATTTGCATCTTCTGATGCAATTTTGTTGACATGATCTCTCCAGGCATGCAGAAAAAATCCCGCTCTGTGTCTGTTTTGATCAGTGGCAAGAGGGGGATCTTTTCCAGTACTTTATCTTGATGCTGTTTCCACAAGGAAGCGCTTTGCCTTATAAAGCTTGCACATACACATCTGCTTCAGCAGGATGCCTGCAAGTTGTGTCAGGGTCAGCTAGAAAAAGACCAAATCTGAGAACTGCGAGTGGTGTTGGTTGTGTTGGTTGTTTGGCTTTTGTTCTTTTTTTTTTCTCCTTTTTGAATTTTTTTCCGCAGTGGCTTGTCATCCAGAAAGGGATGCGGGTGCTTCCCAGGCGCGCACAGCGCTGCCTGCTCCTGCCTGCAGCGTGGATGCCGGCGGGGCGCTGCCCGAGTGGAGCCCGGCGCTGACACGGAGCCACGCGACGGCTCCGCTCCGAGCAGCGCCGCCGCCTCCCGCTACCGGGGCGCTGGGAAGGCGCGGGCAGACGAGCCGGCGTTTGGCTGGAGGGGCTTTTCTACCCAAAGTGGCCGGAGGAAGCGCGGGCTGAGCCATGCGTGCACACCTGCCCGAGCAGCCCGGCGGCGACAGGGGGGCAGCGGGGCCGGGCAGCGGAGGGCAGCCCGCGGGCAAGGATACGCGCTGTGCTTGCGGCTGGCACCAACGCCAGCACCAGCCGGGACGCCCCGGCAGCCCCCAGGAGTATCCCTGCAGGGCTACGAGCCGGAGCAGGAGCAAGTTTGTCGCTCTGCGAGACGCCGTGCGGAGGAGCCCTCGGAAATCCCCGGGCAAGCAGCGTTGCAGCGCGGGGGAGTGGTGCTCAGATGGCGGCTGGACCCCCCCGCTGCAGGTGAGCCGGTGCTGAGCCCTCCCAGCTCCCCTGGGCTGCTCCGGGGATAGGGGTGAGGTCTGGGGGCTGCTCTGTGTCGGGTTGGGCTTGGTGCTCGGGCTGGCATCGCGGTGCTCTGCGATCTCTGGAAACTGTAGGGTCCTCTTGGAAGAGTTTGTTAAAATGTTTTGGTTCCTGTCTCTAGGTTCTGCAGCCTTTGAATTCCACCCTGTGAAGAACTGATGTATTGATCCCTCTCCCCCTGTAATGAATTTTGCCTCCTTCTACAATCGGCTTCTTTTCAGTCTTGGGTGGACTTAAATAGGGATACCTTAACTGTGAACTTTGGCAAGGAGATTTATTACTGAGAGAAAGCATGACCTGTTTTGTTTTTCTTTTCTTATCTTTCATATATCTGAAATAGTTCTTCAGCCTCTGCAACTATATGTGTTTTTTTTAGTTTAATGTCAGGGTAGTGTGTTCTAAAATGTAAAGCAACCAGGATGCACACAGGTGCCTGTAAGCAATTAGGCTGAGGATGATTACATTCCATGTAACCCAGCACTGTGAAATTGAAATCACAGTGACACTCATATGACGTTTAATATTAAAAGGCATTAATATTTCCTTCACCGAAGCATATGTTTTCATTTCTCCCTTAAAAAAGCAAAAAAATATGTATAATCTCATTCAAAAAGTTGACATTATGCCATTGCTAAATACTTTTCCATAGTTTTACACTAAAATAAAAAAGCAGAATTTAACGTAGAAATAAGTTTTTGAATAATGTTCTTACTTGCTGAAACAGTACAGACAGGAGTTCAGCTAGCTTTAGCCTGTGCACCCTCTCTAGAGACTAAATCAATTCTTTGATGGAAATGGTTTTAAGCTATTTTCAATGAACAGAGAAGCTATGAGGCAAAGGATGGTCTGATAGCGTAGCTGTATTTTATAGTCTTAAAAAAAATGATGTTCTGTTGGCTGAATGAGATTGCTAAATATAAAATAATATATAAATGCAATACAGGAAAACATAAAGGGAAGAAGCATCTCTGAGATGACCTTAATCATCACCCTTAGTTTGGGGTTACAAGTTAAAGTCAGTGATGTGTTTTTGAGGACTGTGTTGATCAGAAAAACTGTTGTCTTCTTTGCAAAAAGGAGAAGCGGTAGTGAAACAGAGGTACTTACTGACCTAAAAAAAAAAAAAGAACTTTTTTTAATGTATGTCTGTGATAGTAAATAAGCTAGAACAACTTCTGAGGTACAGGTTTCTTTCTGTAAAGTTCCAAGCAGACTTCTGCTTGAAAACGTAGGGAAAAGTGATCATCTTCAAGCACAATGAAGACGTGCAGCACCTTGGAAAATCTTCTTGATTAGCTGTACCGCGTTCAGTACGCAAGTCCTTAATTCCTACAGTTTGCATCACACAGTTTTATTAATCTACACTTTGTCATTCTGATCCTGAAAATCGGTTGATTTTTTATTGCTGAGGGTGTGGTTCTGTTTTCTTTCCCAGGTCAACCTTCTTAACTATGTCAGAGCAATGAATGGCATCCCCACATTATTAATATTTCAACTAACTTATAAATTTGCTGATCTCTGTACGTCCAAACAGAAATTTATTTAGAATTACAAACAACAACAAATCTTACTTCTGAAAGCGAATTGAAGTCAATTCCGAGTGGAAATTTGATTTCAACATCTAATTTGGTTTTTACTTCCAGTCCTTTTTTGACAAACTCATTTACAGTGCTGTTTCCTGTATTAAAAAGGAAAAAAAAAAAAGAAAACAAAGAAAAGTTAATAGGCAAGGAAGTTAATAGGCAAGTTTTTTATGTCCCATTGCCTGGAAATACTTCTTGCCTCTCTGCAGTGCACTGTCTCTCTATCGTTGTTAACATCATGAAATGAAAATTTGTGTGATTTATTCACTGATTTTGTATCTGAGGCCCCTGAGTTACATTGCCTGTAAGAGACCTGAGTGACCCTTTCAGGAGCAGGTGGAGTAGGGACGGTGAGCTGAAGTTTTCCACGAGCCTTTCCAAGGCTGGGTGTTGTTTGTACCATTGGATGTACTTTTCTGGCTGACGCATCAAGGCTGCTGGCGCATACCTGATCATTCAGGTTAGAGATATGTGGTAACACCAGCAGCTGATGGTGTGCACAGAACAGCGCTTCCTTGCGGTAGCTGGGTTAAGCAGGCATGGAGGGAGAGTTTAGAGAAAATTATGGAGGTTGAGCTGCTGTGCTCGTCTTAAGAACTCCCAAGGTTACTTCGTAAAATCATAGAATCGTTTGAGTTGGAAGGGACCTACAAAGGCCATCTGGTACAACTCCACTGCGCTGAACAGGGACACCTACAGATTGATCAGGTGATCAGAGCCCCATCCAGCCTGATCTTGAATGTCTCCAGGGATGGGTCATCACCAGCACCATCACCATCACCTGGGCAACCTGTTCCAATTCCTCACCACTCGTATTGTAAAAAATTTCTTCCTTATATCCAATCTAAATCTCCCCTCTTTTAGTTTTACTTCCAAACAGTCTACATAAAGACAGGTCTCCTCTGAACAACTCACCCATAAGAGTGTAGCCGCAAGCTTCCAGGTTCCTGGAAATCACCACTATTCTGCTAAAGGGAAGGGGAGAAGAAGCAGAAGTGGATTCCCACCTCTGGCAGTTTCCCAGTTCAAAGGATAATATTGAGCTCCACTTTAATTCAGCTCACTCTATTTGCTACTAAATTACTGGCCCTTCTGTTTTGAAATGGCTTCAAGGAAAAACATCTCATCTTAGGTACTCTCCTGTTATCTGCAAAAGCGCGTACATGTATCTTGTTTTGAAAGCTTGCATAGAAGCATAAATTTTCACATAGTTTTTTAAATAGTGTACTGTCAGAATCAGCTTTTATGGCTTCTTTGGTTGGTTATTTTTTTCCAGCAGTACTCTCAGTGTCTTTTAAAAGAAATAGCATCACAGAACTGTTTTCTTACAAGTGCTAGAGTCTTGATAGCTAAACTCTACTTCATAGATGGGTCATGACTTAAAAAAGCAATGAGCAGTCAAATTCTAAACTATGAGCTGAGAGTGGAGGGCCTTTGGCACTGTTGCTGAAATTGTAATGTATCCTTTGAGAGCACTTTGCATAAGGAGGTAAGAGATAGCTTTGAGGCAGAAGGTCTTTTCCAAGAGATATTGGCTCTGCTAAATGAGAAAGAAATAATTCGTCACTGGATGCATTTTTGAAAGCATAGATTGTTCCTTTCAGGTTCCCAGCCTTCTACATATGATTTGCCATTCTTATAGAATCATAGAATCATTAAGGTTGGAAAAGACCTCTAAGATCATCTAGACCCATCCCCACCATGCCCACTAACCATGCCCCTTAGTGCCATATCTACAAGTTCCTTGAATACCTCCAGAGACAGTGACTCTACCTCTTCCTTTCTTCTGTCAAAGTACTCCTGGCTGTGGAGGTATGGAGGGCTATTTTAGACACCTCAGGCAGATCTCTTCAATCTCAGCTAGTACATTTGAGTGCCAGTAAAATGGCATTTAAAGGAGAACTAAATAATGCTGGGTATTTTGGTTTGCTATTTTTTTCAGTCTTCAGAGCTATTGAAGGAGCTCGGTGTTGTACGACAAGTTTTAACTTAGCACTGACGCTGTCAAGAAGGATAAAAACAGAGGGTGGCTGTACAACTTTAAGTGCAGAAAGAAGTTAATGTCTCATCTTCAGTCTGGTACTTACCAGAGTATTTAGGCAGCAGCTCACGAGTTTCAGGAAGATGAATCTTAATTCAGCTTCTTGCCTTGGACAGATCATTGTGCTGCATTTACAAAAGTAAACTCATTTGTACATCTTTTAAGTAACAGCTGCACAGATTGCTAACAATATTTCAAAGCAGAAATACAGAAGCTATTAGCATGTTCTTTTCAAAGATGAGTAATATTGTTATAATGATTCCTCTCTCCGATCCTATTGTCTGAAAGAGGACATGGAGAAGTCTATGGCATTTTGCTATAGCATTCTGGGTGACAGTTGTATCCAGCACTCCAGGACAGCTGCTTTAGAAAACAGTATTCCTTTATATTCATATTTAAACTACTTCTTCTGCAAAAAGGAAAATAATAATAATAATAATAATAAAAACAAAACAAAACAAAATCACCAGGAAAATGCTGTTAATACTGAGTCCACAGCATTTGGATTATGTTTGGCACAAAATGCAGTTCAAGATAACCCCAGCACTGAGGTTAGCAATCCCTTTAGCAATGTTGGGAATCTTCTCGGTCCAGTCAGGAACCTGAGGATGTGGCATTCATCCCAGATTTTCCACTATCTCAAGAAGGCATTCAGCCACCTCTGCTTGGATTGATAATGTAGCGCTACTTTGCAATAGTTTTTGGGTTTAAAAGGAAAGTGTCATTTTCTTTTCTTGTAAAATTTCTGTCTCTGTCTGTATCAAGTCTTTCATCAGTGTTAATATTTTTGATGGTACATAACTTCTTAAGGCAGAAAAAAACAATTGAGAAATAAGCATGATTACACAGATCATGAAAGTATCTGTGTGCAAGGTGTTCTGTATGTTTCACATAAATATTGAAATGCTGTGTAGTATATTAACCAATGACTGTAATGATTTATAGTTCATCTGCACACATTTTGGCTCCTGCTGACTGCTAAGCCATAAATATGTTATTGCTTAATTTGCATGATTTGTGGCACTGTATTTAGATTTGCATTTAATTAATCCCATCCTTTAAAACTTCTAAATGCCTAAGGAAGCCAAGAACTTCTTCTGTCCTTGTCATATAATTTGGCTTCTGGGATTCTCAGGGAGGTGAAAGGGGGCATGGGAGGAGAATCGTAGGATTTGGAGGGGAGGAAGAGGCTGTTTGTTGCATTGGTAATTGGCCTCAACTACATGAGTTCTGTGGTAGTCCTCCTGCTATTGCTGAATTCCTCTACCACTTGGCTTGTGCATTCACCCATGGGTGAACAGTTTTACCACATTTGAGAACAAAAGGGCATTTCAGTAGAACCAGAATAGCTGAGGCCAAAGTGATTCAAAACCTTTTTTTTTCTTTTTTTTTTTTTTCATTTTAACATTTTCTAATATTTGCAATGCAAATCCACTCCTAGGACTATCCTGGCTTTTTCGCCTAACAAACTCCTGACTACCACAAGAACTTATAACACAGTGCCGTCTTTCATCTGGACTGCATTGGCACACGGTGTGGAAGAGAATTTTAGTCTTCCAGTGGCTTGTGTGGTTAGGTTGCCGTGACTGTTTTGTGGCGTGTCCATAGTACTGATGGACTGAATGATGGACTGAAAGGTTTGCCTTGCAGCTTGCCTAAGATGATAGGAGTAAGAATTGATAACCCTAGTTGTGCTTTCTGTCAAATGTTCCACTGCATTTCAATTACAGAATCACACAGAATCACAGAACTGTAGGGGTTGGAAGGGACCTCCAGAGATCATCTAGTCCAACCCCCCTGCCAAAGCATATTTATATATATATATAATATATTTATTTTATTTTTTTTAATTGTTCAATTTGTGCAATCCAGGGAAAGGAATGAGAACCATCATTCTGTATTTGCAACACATTCATATTGCACGCAACAGCAACACGCCACCTTTGAAGCACCCTGGGGTCTGTAAATTAGGATCATAAGGTATGCTGGGAACCTGGAAGCTGGGGCTGCAGGGACTCCTCTCAGCTGGAGTCTCAGCCTTTGCCTCTGCTGAGGCTGCCATCACGCATGCTATTAGCGTTCATTATATGGGAGTGTTTTTGTGATGTGGGTGCATCTCCACCTGGAATGAGTTGAAAAGGCATAAAGGCCATCAAAGTGCTATCAGATGTTATTAACGTTTAGCCCACTAAAATCTGGACTACATCTGAACTACTGGCACGCAGATGACAAGTCCTACATCCCGTTAAGAATTTCCTGAGTCCTCAGGCGTATTGTTCGTGTGAGAGATGCTTCTGAATGGGTTGCCGTTCTTTAAATGAAGAAGCAGGGGAAAAAAAAAAAACAAAGAAATATTTTGGGTGGTTTCACTAATGTCTTTCCAGTGTGGTCCTTGCATCTTCCTCCTGCCACTGTTTTCTCTCCCAAGAGGCTTCCTCTGCCCTCCCCGTGTCTGTGTGTGATGTTGCAGTCCAGGCACCCTGACCCCCTTGCTGATCTCCCAAGGGCTCTCTGACTATGTTCTAGATGCACAAACCTTCCCCAGGCCAGAGGCACCCCCTTGCCATATTTTCAGTACCTCTCAAGCGCTTCTTCACCCTATCTATGTCTGTACAGAAAATGGCTCCCTCTATCTTTGCTGTCACTTCCTCCCTCTAACCCTTCTGCCCAAACATTATTTTCCACTTCTTCCCTTCATTCCTCCATCCCTCCTTCTGCAGTTCCCACACCAGGAATACCCTCCTTTCCTCCCCGAAGTGCTCGTGACAGCTGCCATCTTGGCCCAATCAGGAGTGATTGATCCAGCATCCTTCAGCGCCAAGTGCATTTGATCTGTGAAGCTCCCCAGCTGGGTCTGTAATAACTCATATCCTTTGTGGGTTACACATCAAGCAATTCTTTCCCCATCAGTCACGTCTGTCTTGATAGAAAAGTTCTTCCACGAAGCCCTTCACTGTTAATCCACCATCTCACGAAGCACGTGATGGAAAAAGTTATTATGAAAAACAGTATTTTGTATTGCTTTGATGCAAGTAAAGCTTATTTCCATATCAAGTTGGTCGAATAAAAACATCTCAGGGAAGAGATTGTGAATTCTGCCAGGATTTAGACTATGATAAGAGCAATCAATTCATAAATATTTATGCCTGAGGCTCACTAAATGAGTCACTGCTCACTACTTTTGCCTCATTTTTCTTAACTCTGATGCTTTATTTACTGAGCTACATTCAAAGCCTGCTAAGCAGGCCGAACTGCTGCTATCGATGTCAGCACAGTGCTGCTGCATTCTCCTCTGTCATCTGGGGAACTGTGCTCCAACTCTGACAGAAAGAAAATTAGGGCCAGATATTCCTGTTTGTGTGGGAGCAACGCTCCAGTGCACCTGTAAGGGGGACAAAAAAACCTTTTAATCCCTGACCTTTGGGTGTGTGCCAAGCTCTCCATGCTCCTTCATGTCCCTGACACAATACAGGTGACCGTGTTACTTTTGATGCAAGTTGGTGGTCTTGTTTTGCTTAAATCACGTTTTTCTTGTGACGTACTCTGCAGAAACACTGTGCTTGTTCAGTAAATCTTGGGAGCTGATTTGTCTACCCTGCACACAAATGTAAAACTGAGTATCTCTTCAGAAATTAGGTTTACTGATTATTTTGTCAACTATACAACAAGTGATTTCAATGCATTCCAGGCTATGAAACCAGGTCAGAAAAAGTACAAGGAGCCCCATGTTCTGTCTCCCTATTTCTCTCCTCCATGCCCATGCAGTGCTGCACACCTCATCTATATTCCCTCACCTCTTTCCAGAGTAGAGGGCTGCACTACATTTCTCATGTGAGAGTTGTTCCATAGCTTTGTTCATCCTTTCACCTGGCCTTTAAACTTTCTCTGCTTTTCCTACGTCCTTTGGAAGGTGAAGGACCAGAGCTGCACATTGTATTCAAGAGGAAAGAGCACCATGATCTTGTAGAGGGCCACAGTGATGTGATTTGTTCTTTCTGCTTCTATATCATATTATTTTATCCCCAACATCTGACATGTTCTGTGTGAAGTAAAGCTGTTTACTGCCACCCCTTGGCCATAACTAGAATGATTTTGTGCACGATCCTTTTTGCAAGTCCGGCCAACCTTCCTTCAGTCCTTGAAGTAAATGTGAAGGTGTGAAGGTAGCACATCAATGAGAAACCTGTAGAGAGCAGGTTCTGGATGAATTCTTTTGCATAAAAGTGATCTCACTGATGTGGAAGTAACCAGTCCCATGGCATAAAGACCGGTTCTTACTAATGCTGGCAGTGTTAGGAGTATCAGAAGGAAAGTCCCTGGGCATGAGGAAGTATCATCCTCTGATCCAAAGCCCATTAAATCACATGATTCTTTTCACTGATTTCTGAGGACTTTGGTGTGGGTCCAAAGTCCTACACTGATCTTAATCCAAAGACATAAAAAGAGATAACATGAGAGTAGTCTGAATGGAACTTTGTGCCTGCCACCAACCTCACAGCACACATTAAACAATTAACCAGAGTTCCTTCTATCTGCTATACTCTTTATTGTTGTCCTTATAAAGCACGTTTCTTTATACCATCGTTCATTACATATAAGCATATCACCAGTGCTTAATCGCAACATTTTATTAATAACAAGGACTATATGTAAGTTGTTATTCACAGTGATTGTAGCAGAGTTGTTTGTCATTTAAATATTCTGAACATCTTGTCTTCAAAAGGCAAACCTGCTATGGAAAATAATGCACATCCTGTTAAAATCAATCATGCTTTACTATCTAAAGATTCAATTCACATTCAGTGTGCATGCATAACATTTACATGCTAAGAGGCGGTTAATTAAAGTCAGTGATTTCTTCTATAGAGCATGTATATTTTTGGACTGAAAAAACTATTGTTAACTTGATTCAGATTACAAATAAGGTAAGCAAAATAATAATAAAACAACATTATTCCCACAATACTGTGCTTCACTACAGGATGCGCTGAACACGGCAGAGCAATCTGTAGACTGATTTATGGACCAGGAACAGAGGAAGAGGTGAACATTTAGTTTTCTTTCCTTAATTTTAAAATTCCTCTGGACAGCATGTAAAGTCGATGTTTACACTGCACACAACTGTGACAAAAGAGCAGCAGGGTTCATGCTTCTACACAACTCTTTCTGAAGAACTGTGTTACAACAGCATGTGCTCACAGTTCACCAAGAGCCATGACCCCGCTGTCCCTGGCTGCAGGCAGGTGCCAGGGCAAGGCAGTGATCTTGGCCCCGCTTGGTAAGCGCTGAAAAAGATCCCAAACTGAGAGGATAAGAAGCATGTTGAAAGTCACAGCTTTGCTGAAGAAGCTGGGGAGTGCCGGCAGGGAGAGCTTTCTGCCCTTTCATCATGCATTGTCTTCATTTGTTAGTTAGGAGATAGGAACTCTGTTGGAAACTGCTTCCTGGCGGGGCCTACACCAAGTGTCTCCTGCATAAAGCAACCAGTTTGCAGCAGATTCTCACAGGAAAACAGAAAACATGCCCCCTGCCAGCCCAGGGCAGGGAGTGGAAATGCACAGGAACAGTTTCATCTCGTTGCAGTGGGCAGTGCATACAAGTGAGGGAGAAATGACTACACTTACTTTGGATATATCTTCTTTGATGGCACCTTTTTTTCCCCACAGAATGAAATCACCTTTTTATACAAGCCAATTAAGCGATCTTGGCCCAGCTTAAAAGCAATGAAGACAATTTCCATGCCAATAATAATATAGAGGGAAAAAAACAGGAAAAACTTGGGATGTTCCAGTTGTGTATCTCCAAATCCAATTGTTGTCAGGGTGATAAAGCAGAAATAAAAGGCTTCCTGAAAATCCAGCCTGGTTTCCCAGTTTGGAAGAATAGCAGCTGCACAGGAGATGTACACGAAGATAACCAGCACCATTAACACGATGGGCACATCCAGTTTTTCTAACTCTTTTCCTATTTTGTCAAAGTTCTCGATTACTCTGGTCATTGGTTTTCCCCTGTCTAGTTCAGGACATGAGCTCCATCTCTCTATGCTTTTACTTCTTGATAGTTTTTTGTATTCATTTTCTCTGGCAATTAACATCTCAAAGATTTGGGCGTTGCGATACTGGGCTGGCTTCTTTTTAACAGCTGACTGACTTCTCAGCATTTCCACAATACTCAAGGGTTCATTCACATCCACTTTAGATCCATCTCCTCTGATACACGTGGATACAGAACAGAATTTAGAGGCTAAAATTTTTGACTGTAGCTTTCTGAATTGATTGTAAGACTTGGACAAAACAGTCGCAAGGATATCTCCCATGTCTGTCAGGACCAAGAACATCAGAGGGATGCCAAATAAAGCATACAACATGCAGAGATATTTTCCAGCCCTTGTCACGGGATAGGTATTGCCGTAACCTTGAAATAAAAAGGGGGGGAAAGAAGGGAAAAAGGGAGAGAAAGAACACCATGATTTGTTTGCCATTTACCTGTACTGGGAATTTTACTGTTGCTCAAAACTTTGGGATGCTATATTAATGCTTGATGCTAGGCCAAAAATTCTGTTGTTCAGAAATATATGAGTTGCTTGGTCAGAGTGTATGAGAACATTTCTACAGTCTCATGTCAAAGAAGATGGATAAGTATTCCTAAGCAAGAGGTTTTCAACAATGTGAGCTTCCACCTGTCAGCTGAAGTCAGAGCTCTCTGAAAAAGGGTACTCTTCCAAGTGTCCCTCGCTGTTGTGTTTGTACTGATATTCCGGGGGGGGGGGGGGGGGGGGGGATTAAA
>JANHGO010006745.1:0-20962 GCA_024606505.1 Aquila spilogaster
TCTTGATGTGCTTCAGATAGCTACATTTCTCATGAGCGGAGGAGCTTAAATGAGATATCCAGCTCATCTCATTTAAGTGCATACATATTTCAGACTGGTCGAAGAGATTCAAGCACCTGTCTTCAATTAGAATGAGTAGGAGTTGGATGTACTTATTTGCTGTGCAGGTTTTGAGAAGCCTTTGCTGCATGTAAGCTGGGTGAGTTTTGTAGACAGCACAGAATTTAGAGCATTTCCGAAGGTATTTTGTTTGTAAGTAGTCCTGATTGTGTATGTACTTAGGTAAAGGGAAATCTGAATTTTTTTTCAGGGCTGTAACTGTGTGAATCCTGGAAGGAAAGGAAATGATGAGATTTGCATGCTGTAAGCACCTCCGAAACGTACCAACTGTGATTCATTCCAACCCGATGTTAAAAATCTTTGATCTCTATTCTAATTGACATTCCCCCATCCTTGTGCCGGGTCATGCCAGAATCAGGAACTCTTTGGAATCAACTTTTGTTTCAGGGGTTTGTGATGTGTTGCTTTGTGATTTCAGCCACCGTTGTTCCTTGAGTGGAGATGATCTGAACAGACAGTGGCTGACACCCAGTTCTCAGCTTCATCCAACAATTTACCACACCAAAGGTCTTCTGTATTATCTGCGCAGCATCGGCCGGGCCCCTCTGGTGAGTAACTCCCAGTATCTTCTGTGGGTTATTGCGCATAGGTTGCTTATTGCAGTTGTGTGAGCAGCCTTGTTTTATGGCTAGAGAGATTTGGGAAGTGTCCTATGCTGTTATACTTTCATTGTTCAGGAGCGTTTTTGAAAGTCTTGGATTATCTACTAAATCTTCTAACCAGCTTCAAACTTCAGAGTCTTTGCACACCTGCAATGTGAATATGAATTCTTTAAAGCTCCTTAGTATCCTCAAAGTACTTCAGCTAAGCTAGATATTGTTAGTAGGTTATTGCTATCTTTCTGGCAATGCCAGGAGAAATTCTGTGAAGATGTAGTCTGAATGGGTCACGCAAAAGCCCAAGCTGGAGCAATCTGTGCAATCACAGAAACACAGGAGTTAGTCTTCAAAATGG
This sequence comes from Aquila spilogaster, assembly GCA_024606505.1. Taxonomy (NCBI): domain Eukaryota; kingdom Metazoa; phylum Chordata; class Aves; order Accipitriformes; family Accipitridae; genus Aquila; species Aquila spilogaster. The sequence continues at coordinate 1,075 of JANHGO010006745.1, forward strand.
TTGAACTTCCCTGCTGCTTTACTGAGAAGAGAATGAATTTTTGGGGGGACTACATGAAGTTCATGAGAGATGATACTACTGGGCTATGTCTGGGATCTGTCTCCATCTGCTTGGTCTCGATTCCCAGCAGAATGAATGGTTCTGAGACCTCAGGATAAAAAAACGCAGAAAGTTTTGAATGTCAGTGAGGAGAGTGGCAGTGGATGGACAGACTGGCAAGTTGGCTTCTCATAGACCAATCAGGGGAAATGTGCATCTTTGGACAGTTCCCTCTGATCTTGATGAGAAAATGCTCAGACAAGGCGACAATGTCTGTGAGCTTCTTTAAGTGAATTTTTGTGGAAATGTGCTATTTTTGGCCTAGACAACAGCCCTGATGTTCGGCTCTGCACTCCAAGGGATCTACTGGAAGTTCAGCTTGCAGCTGCGAGTTTACTCACCTACATTTTCTTTGGGTTTTGAGCTACATCTGATCAGTTTTGTTTTACCGTGCTAATCTTATTGGGTCTTTTTAATTTAAACTTATCAGAACCATCCCTGTCGTATCCAGATGCATAAGGTAGAACATGCACCCAGTGCAAGTTTTCATCTTGCTGAGTGAAGTAAGTCTATTGATCCTATCATCTCTCTCTCACTCACAGGCGGTATGTCAGATGTGGTAAACTGATTTTTCTTTGCCTTTGAAGAGTACATCGATTTTGGTTTACACATGCTCACAAATGCCTTTTTCCCCACTCCAGAAGAGAGCTGGATTTCTTCTGCCCTGTGCTCACTGCCGAGATCCCATGAAGCCAAGTTCACCAATAGCCAAATGATTTCTGTGGAGTGAATTGGTTTGATTTATCCTGGGGATGCACAAGCAGTTTCTTCAAAGCAAAGAAAAGCTGCTTAAAAGAGAAAAGGAAAGAACTTTAAAGTTAACTGCCTTTCAAACCAAACCCATTTTAATTGGTAACTTCGGCCATAGAAAGCAGCCTTCTAAGTGCTTTTTTTTTTTTGCTTCTCTTGTTGGTTCTGGAAACCCTCGTAAAAGAAGGGGCTGGATGCACTGTGGCATTGCAGCTCTCCACTGCGGGGGATTTCTTTTCAACTGAAAGCAGTGGGAGTATGAGAGAGCTGTGCTTGGGAGCAGCCACAACTGAGGGGGAAAGGAATGTTGCTATCTCCTTGAGCATTTGTGGTGAGAAAATGCTACAGTGTGTGAGTTACGGTTGACAATGCACTTGCAGTATGCAACAGGAAAAGCGTGGCTCATATAGAGAACAAACTGCAGTGAAGAGCAAGTTACTTTTGGAGGGGACAGAAAGAAGCTCCTAGGGATCAGGAGGCACAAAACAGTGTTTGCTTTCAAAGGTATTCTCTCCAGCTTGGAAACAGATCTGACTGCAAGGATGTAGCTTCTTGTGAGCGAAAAATCCTAGCTGTGTCTACCTCAAGACTCTGAGATTGAGTCCTCTTGCAATGCTACTAAGAAAAAATGGAGATATTTGAAGAAAAAAACATTGTGAAATGTTATGTTTGCCAACAGAGTTTTTTGCTTCCATTTTCTATTTTGCTTTTCCTTTGTTTTAAAAGCTCCCTGATTCTGTGAGTCATGAGGGGGATTGTTTTTGAGTTTGAAAGCAGTCCTTACCTTTATGATGCTCAATGCTGGCACATAACTTTAAATAGATAAAAATTTGCATGTGTATCTTGAGTCATACCCCAGTGAGCACAAGACTTGGAATTTGACTGTGTGTTAGTGTCCCAGCCATACAAGAAGGATAGGCTAGAGAATAAAGGATAGGTAGGTCCCAAGTTTGCCTTGTGATTGTTCAGACATAACCAAAGAAAAGTTCTGCACTGGGTGTTACAACTACAAAATACACGTTTGTCTTGGCTAAATGGTGAGGCTTAAGCTACTCCGTAGCATAAAAATGAGGCAGAAGAATGTATTATAAAAAAGCAGTTTGTTATAAACATTGAGAATAACTGCAATCTTCTGCAAAGTTAATTAAAATATACATCTGTGCAATGCACAAATGGAATGGAAATATTTCCAGTAGCACTGACTTCTCTGCTGTGGAGGTGGGTGGCAATCAGCGATACATCCCATGGCATGAAACAGTGGTGTTACAGAGCCTGGCTTTTATAATCCTCTACTAATGTGGATGCATTAGTTGCAGCCTTGTCATTTAAGGACTCACTGGCAGGTTTCTTGAGATGCAGAATTATAGACCTCCTACTTATCAGGCAGCGCAGCTATCTGAGCAGCTGATCATCCCTGTGTGGTTTCCGATAAGTAATCTTCTAGGTAATAATATATGCGTCTTGCATGTTAGTAATTCTGTAAATTGGCAGGTAATTGATACCTGGTTGAGCTGGGATCTCTGCCTCGAAATAGAACCGCAGCCATAAAATCTTCTTTGATATTCATAGGAGTAAATTCTAGGTGGTACCCGTGGTTAAACTAATCCATGACTGTGTATTGCTGAAAGCAGAGATGGAACGCTAACTGGAAAAATGCCTGTCATTAAAAGAACCAATAAGCGCAGCTGTTTGGAAGGGGCCATTACGGGTAATGCCCTGTGCTTCAGGTGGGTGCTTGCAGCGCAGGGGCTGCATAGCCCTGTGTGTGTGCACACAGCCTGGCGGCTGGGCTATGGTGAGGCCTCACCTCGAGCACCGCGTGCAGGTTTGGTGCCACAAGATAAGAAGAACGTGAAGCTCTTAGAGAGTCTGTAGGATGGCTGCGAAGATGATGAGGGGTCTGGAGGGAAAGGTGTGTGAGGAGCTGCTGGCATCCATTGGTTTGTTCGGCCTGGAGCAGAGGAGCTGCGAGGAGGCTCATGGCGGCCTGCAGGGCTCTGGTGACACCGCACGAGCAAAGGGGACGGCACTGAGCTGCCTCAGGGGGAGGCTCGGGTGGGGAAAGTTCGAGGAGTGTTGGGACAACGCTCTCAGATACACGGTTTGCATTTTGGGTGGTCTCTGTGTTGGAGTTGGACTGGATGAGCCCTTTGCAGGTCCCGTCCAACTCAGGGTGTTCTGTGGCTATAGTTGTCCAGTTAGGACCGGTGCGACGCACCTTTGTGTGTGTGTGCCTTATCATCTCCAGTCAATGCACAGCTTGTCAGAGCAGCTGGAAGAATTTAAATGCTCAGTTCCTAGATAATTAAACTTCCTGACTGGCTGCAGCTAAACTTAGTTACTGTCTAACTGGTAAACAAGCATGCTAGGGTAAAACTTGCCTTAACGGTTGTTGGAAGAAGTTCATCTACTCCATCTGTTTCTCCCCTCCTGTCTGTGTTTATGTAAGAATACATATTTTTCTCCCTCATCTTTCTTTTCACTGATCCATAGTTCTTCCCTGCCTTTTGGCACCTGTCCCTTTGTCTCTGACATGTGCCTCAGAAAACTGTTTAAACGAGATCTTGGAGTTCCTTTCTAATCCGCACTGAATATTGTTTTAAAATGCACCAATTCCTTCCTTTTAGAAATTCTTGTCTTTTCATTGACGGATTTCTGAATTTTCCTGATAAAGACGTGGAGAATATATGTAACAGCAGTGTGTGTATTGACTTCATATCTCAGAGGGCAATGAGATTGATTATTATTTAACACTCGGGTCAATATTTACCACTTGGGTCATTAAATCGTGATTTTCATTTTTGTAGGAGTTGATATCTGCCTATGAAGGCAATCAAAACTTCCATTAAAACTTGGAGTGTACCTTGTGCCTAGTTTATATGATAGCTGACACGAGAGATGGATTAGATAGATATATTAGATAGTATGGAATGAGATTATTTGTCATGAAGATAGATAATGCTCTGTGCATGATGTCCAGGAATTCATGTGAGGATCTGACCACGTACGATACATTTTTACACAATTGCACAATTACATTTTCCTGAAAATTGTGTAGCACAGTGTTTGGATTTAAAGAAGCCAATGTGATGATTAATTACTGGGGAAAGGTGCAGATTTTAAATCTCCTGAGGATAATGGTAGAGTTGAGAAGTCAAAGGAGCCTGACAAATTGCTCTGTTGTATCGTAAGTTACTATGAACTCTCAGGTTCCTGAGTTGGCATGGAATCTTGCACAGGTGTCATGTTTATTTCTGCTGCAGACAGAAATGCACTGGTGTTGACACTGGATTCATGAGATTGTGTCAGATCCAATAGATACAAGCAAGATACAGCTGACTAACAGAGTTTGACACTGATTATAGGCATGGCCCAGAGTTCTGAGTTTGTCTGAAGAGAACTGAAAAAAAAATGTTAATCCTCACTATAGTCTTATAGTGTCTGTTGAGAAGAACCGGGAAACATACTTCAGTACTCAAGATTTTGCCTTTTTTTTCCTCCCTAGGTATTCTGTGACTACCATGGCCACTCTCAGAAAAAGAATGTGTTCCTCTATGGTTGCAGCATCAAGGAGACCTTGTGGCAGGCAGGATGCATGGTTGACACAGCAGTTATCACAGAAGATGTTGGCTACAGGGTAGGTCCGCTTTGTTCCTTTCTGCGGTTGCTGGCACGAATGTGCACCTGCGTCACTCTTTGAGATAGGGTCAGATCACATGTTCTGTGGGTAGGTGCAAACTTCTCTTGCTCCAGAGGAGTAGAGGTCCAGACAAATTCAAGTAGTTCCTGGTATCTTTGTGCTCCAGATATCAGAAAGAATATTGTCAATAGGTGGATCTCTGTTTCATTTTGTTAAGATGCTGTTTTATTGTCTTCAGCTGCTGACTAATAGAAATGTTGTGTTTTTGTGTTTAATAAGTTCCAAGTGTACATGTGCTTCTCCCACCCTCAACTCATGAGAAGTCCCTGTGGAAACACTTGCTTCGCAAGGAAAGCAGGAAGGGTGCTTACAATCAGAACATCGCTTGTTGTGTTTGAATTCAGAGAGCTTGAAAAGGCTGAGGATAGCTCACTGTTACACAAACAGAATTCAAATGCTGCTTTCAGCATCTGGAGCCTGTCTTGAATCTGCAATGAAGAAACCAAGAGCAAGCCTCCAAGGCTGTCCAAGAATCTGCAGTGGCCTATGTTAAAGATTTTGTAATCAGAATTCTCTCTCTTGCACAGTATGGGAAGTTTCTCTCCTTCCTCCTCTGAGTAACTGGGGGTGATCCTGGCCTCCACGATGGCTTCACTTCCCAAAAACATGAGCAAAATACCCTGAGAAAATGATGATATTAGAATAGCCTTTGTTTCATAGATCGTTGACTCAACTGTAGCCCTTGATGATTCATGGGAGAAAGAGTCATTGTTACCTTCTACGGTTTGGCCTCAGATGGCTTGCATAGCATTGGCATCACAAAACCCGACTTCAGGATTTCTCCTTTTAATCGTCATTCCGGGCCCCTTTGACAGCAATCTCTGAAGGGACATCAGTAAAGAATCCAAATTCTGCTCTGTCCAAATGGGAATGGAGGTTTATGGACAGGGTCCTGTATGAGGGGCAGCACCCCTGCATTGTGCATGCTAAATCAAGCTGTATGAGAGGCAGGGAGTGCAGTTATACTACTGCATTATCATAAAGGAATCATTTGAAAAGATGTGTTCTCACCCTCCCAAAAATACAATTGAAAGATAATTAATGAGAAAAGTAGAGAAGAAAGAACTATTAGTGTGAAATCCAGTGAAAGCTGGTAAAATGAAAAGAATATTAAATTCAGATTTGCTAATGCTTCTAAATGAGTCCTGACTACAGAGACATTACAGTTACCTGCCAGCGTTTTTATTTAATCAAATATTAAAGATTGATTATGCATATAATTTCAATTGTTTTTAAAAACTAAACTGGATTAGGGATCTGATTATGGTACTTCATAATATATATTTACAAAAATCCGTGTGCTGTTTCAGATAAGGGCGGAATGAAAACTACCTGGACCTTCACACACAGTTTAACTGAATCTAACGAATGTGCTCAGGATTATAATTGGGTGAAATGACTGTTCTGTATTTTGTTAATTCCTGTTTAACACAACCTCAGGAAAACCTGGAAGTTCTGTTCGGTATCATAATATTTTGCAGTGAATTGTACTTTGAAGGCAATTCAGAAACAGTGAGAGTTTAGTCCAGAGCAAGTAATCAATTCTAGAGATTCCTCTGTTCAGTATTCCCACAGGAAAAGGAATGCTGTAGCTCTTAATAGCACACTGGAGATCTTGACTTAAGAGTTAGGCTCATGCTGGTCTCAGATTTGAAATGTGATCTGTCACTTTGTTCCAGCTTTCTATTCCTCAGTTTTTTCATCTGATGGCTGGATCTTACGGATCTATAGATCTGTAACTTACAGAACTGGTAGGGTCCATTCACAGCTGTAGATAGGATATACTGAAAATAACATTTACTTTTTTTTTTACAGAGATATGCATGGTTAAGATGTTTGCAGTGGGTATTGCAGAATAGTTTAGGCCAAAGATTTATCATTCTCGTCGGTCACGCCTTAAGAGAAGACCTACTATTAAACATTACTCTTTCAGTTTTGATGAAACCAAGTATTCCTGTACAGAGCTATGATGTGAAGCTCAACAGAGTGGAACTAGAATTGCTCAGAATCAATCAGTTTCACTGATTGTTATTGGGAAGTGAAATTAGCTGGTTGGCTTCCACTGCCCAAACTGAATGAATTCAAGGGTAAATGCCGTTAGCAATGGGCAGAAACTCCTCCTGTATGATTCTGTTCCATTCAGAAGTTTAAGAAAGCTGTCATCAAAGACATAATGAATGTTCTTATTTTACTTGCTCTTCCCTAGATGGACCAGATGGTCTTTGGGTGTATACTGGGATGCTAGCACTAAAATTTGTATGCACGTATGTGTGTATGTATGTCAAAGCCCGATTTCTAAACAGAGCACACCTAGTTAATGTATCTAGTATATATTTTTACAGATATCATGAATAAGCGTTGCATCCACATTGATAGAAATGTTTGATAGTGCAGTGTATTAGGAGTATTTATAGACTGCTGTTGGGAAAAATGATTTCTAGAATAAGAAAATCACTCAGAGCTAAGATATAATTTTACTGAATTTTCATATTTACTCTTTTTTGTCATTTTCTATACAAAGTGTATCCAATGTACCATATGATCCCAGATGAGAATATTTTGGTTTATTTCACAATGCAGGATAGTTAAATGTTAAGCTCTATTTTCCTATAATTATCTGTGACCTTCAGTGGGATTACACGTTCCCTTTCTCTGCTGTGTGCTATGTTCAAGCAAATTTCCTCCTATAGCTGAATCCCTTGTCAAATTGTGAATGCATAATGGGAGGAGCTGGGAAGCAAAGAATGGAAACATCGTGTACTGAGCTATGACTGCAGCCCTCTAGGCAGAACAGGAAAATGTAGTTAATGTTGAAGCAGCTTGAAAATAAAACTTTGTAAGTGACTTCAGCAGTCCAAAACTATTGGATGTGCAAGTATTTCATTTTGGATGGGATGTACCCAAATGTACTTCCAGCATTTTTGTCTGTGACTGGGAAAAAAAAAAAAGCAAAAAACACAGCAAAACATTAGAATATGAGGATTTCACTTGGGATGAACATAATGAGTCCAGTTTGGCACTAGCTGGAACAATCACAGTAACAGTTTCTACATATAGATTTAGTGATATGTACTTTAAAAAACGTAGGTCACTTTGTAGATGTGTGAGTGATATAAATGCATGTACATCTGTTCAGTTCATTTTCTCATTGCTGATACTTTCTCATAGACTCTTCCTAAAATCTTGGACAAAGTGGCCCCTGCGTTCGTCATGAACAGCTGCAGCTTCCTTGTAGAGAAGTCCCGCGAGTCGACAGCCCGGGTGGTGGTGTGGCAGGAAATGGGTGTGCTGAGGAGCTACACCATGGAGAGCACGTACTGCGGCTGCAGCCACGGTCTCTACAAAGTGAGTACATCCTTCAAATAACTACGTGCCACCATCCTTCTAGTGTGTGTCTCATGAGCTTGGAAGAATCAAGAGAGAGTGCTGTTTTCTTGCTGTTTGGTATTGCCAGCTTTCTTCAGACCTTCTACAACACAAGTGTAGCCATGCTTCCGAGTTTCTTCTCAGTTAAATCTTTCCAAGATCCCTCACTTTTTAAATCTTCCATGCCAAGGAAGTAGATTCCTTGCTATGAGGTTTCATTTGACAGTGAAATAAAAAGAAATTCCAGTCTAATGCCAAACACATTGAGCTGAAGGAAGGAGCGGTTTTGAGGTGATACGGGGTGCTTATTTTTAATGGTATTCACGGTAGGTCTAAGGTAATTAATGTAAATATTAGGAGTCGTATACTCTCTGTTACAGTCTATCTGAGCATTTGCTTGGCTAAACTTAAGAGCCTGCACTGAGAATTTTGCACTTGGAGTTTCCTGTTACTGAAAGCCAAAGGTAGCTAATCTATGAGCTCAGGCCGTGGCTTTGACTGTGAACTAGATAGACCTAAATTTCATATCAAATGAGGTTCTAGATTTTGTGGGAAGGACTGTACTTGTACTGAATGCATCAGAGACAGGAGCCTCTTGGCGCTTCTTAAGTACGCAGTTTGACCTCTGGTAAGTGTATTTAGCTGTTCATAATTCTCAGTTGACTCAAATGGTGAATTCTTTCCATTCCTTTCCCAAACCTGTTGCTTTCATGGAAGGGATTCCATGCTCCACCTTATTTCTCCCACTAGGGAGCAATCCTCATCTATACAGCATTAATATGTGGTTAAGGATCCGGAAAGACCCTTAAGGAAAGAGCCATTATTACAAATAACAATTAATAAGACATTCAAATTATTATTCTTTGCAAGCTCTATACTAATGCTTTTACATTCCATAGAACACAGCCAGCGAGTACTCAACTACTGTTTTCACAATGCTCTGCGATACGCACATCACTTCCAAGACAGGAAAGGCAGAAGAAAAATCTGAAGACAGTTTAAAGAAAGAGAGTATAACTGCCCCAAGCATTACACTTAAAGCTGCCTACTCTGAAAAGTGCTAATGGGTTTTTAATAGGCACCACAGGTTGAGGCAGGGTTTTGAATCTTCTTTAGACAGTGGGGAAAAGTTCTACCTTGACTAACGTCAATGGCAGAACTCCTGGTGATCTCCATGGAGGAGAATTTCACTCATTTCCTGGATAATCAGAGTTACATCTAAAAGCAGTTGGACATCAGGTTGTATCAGTGTCTAATGATTTGTTCTCTACTTCCTTTAGTACGTTCAACCCAAATTTGCTTATGTTGTGCCATCAGCTTTAAAACATTTTATGCAACAGCGTCTCCCAAGTCCACCACCACTTAGTAAGTTGGTGGTCAGACTTCTAATAGTGTTGATAGCAGTCCTGAATCCTGACCTTTGACTTTCTTCCTACTTGAAAGTGGTGAAAGTAATGGTGAATGTAGCTGCTTTACTGGCTGTAAGCTGAAATACAAACTTCTTGTGCTTGAAGTTGCACAGGCATATCTGATAGGGAGTTTGCAAAGGATTTAGGAAAAACAAGAAGGCTTCACAGAGGCTGCAAGAGGCTTAAATATTAAATGTACTGGGCTGTCAGGTGAGCCCCCCTCTTACCACAGAGCAATGTTAAAGGCGGGCTGAGTTAAACTAAAAGGTAGCCTGTCTGATAGAGTCTGGAAAAGAAGTTCCTAAAGTTTTTCGAAGGCACAGTGTGTGGCATATCTTGGATGGAAATGTGACTTTCATTTCTAAAGCAGTTTAGTGAGTGAAAAATAAGGCATGAATTTGTTACTAGTGATATGTAAATGAGAAACAGTTGTGACCCCAGCCTCGATTAAAAGTCATTTGATTTCAGATGGGTATGGGGGAGGGCAGAAATGAGAGCAAAAGAAAAGATGACTTGTCTCTGTTGAATCTCCCTGTCTGTGTGATCAATGGAAATGCAATAAGCCAACTACCCTTAAGGAAGAGAAACATAAAACTAAAGAAACTATTGATCTTATCTAAGGTTTTATTCAACATAAGGAAGAAGAAAAGAAGGGGAAAAAATCCAGACTCTCTTTCATTTTGTCTGGATTGTCCAATTGAGCCTTAGAAGAGCAGTGTCTCCATTTGAAAGTTGCTTTAAAACAAAGAGGCCCATTTCAACAGGGAATTCTCCTTCCTACTTCTACCAGTTTACAATCTCACAATCAAAACAAAAAATAATCAGAAGCTGCCTATCATTTCTCTCCCAGTGTGAAGGCAGTCTGTATTGCTCCCTCGTTGGAACTGTTACCCTCCAGATTTTTATTGCTGTCCTCCTTTTACAGGTTGTTGATCCACCTTGTCTTGTTTGGTTTGTAGAACACTGAATACAAGGCTGTACCATAAGTTCTACTCAGTGCAATCAGGAATAATCATGGGCCCAAAAGAATCAAATCTGCACTGACACATGTTGATATTCTCCTAAGTTTCTTCTGTGTGATTCATTTTTAAACTTGCATGTCTCTTTGCTGTTACCATATCTTGTCGTGCTGCACTTTCTCTGTTCTTCTTGGTTCTTTGTTACCTGGCCTACCGGTTAAGACCCTTGTAGTAACATACTGCACTCGGCTGTTCAGTTCATTAAATGTATCTATCATCCTACAGGTTGATATATTTTGTGCCCTATATACATTTACTTTTCAAAACAGATAAATTAGCAATGCAGCAAATCTCAAAAACTCAGCATTGTGCTCTCTCAGTACGTGCTATGTTGGAAAAGCATCTTCCTTGACACGTTGTGCCTGGTGGAAGAGATGAAGTACTAATGTAAATAGACTTTAGTTTCTTGCTTCAAAGGGACATGCACAACAAGGAGTAACAAATGAGTTTTTAAATTATTCCAGATATCTTGACAGTGCCCTTTGAAGGAGATTTTACTAGTGACACGGATCCCTTTTTGAAGAAAGTCTTTGGGAGAGCCAAGAAAAAAATTAATTCTGTCCAGTCTAATGCTTCTGAGTTAGAGGAATTGAATATCCCAACTTTTATCACCAGACTGGATGAGAAGGCAAAGCCATCCTTTTGCAGAAATGTTGAAAGTGAGGAGAGCAGCACCGAGCAGAGTGGCCATACGCTCATGAGAAATTGTTGATAGTTGTTCAAAGCACCTTTGTTGAAAGGAGGGCTTCAGCAATTTCAGTAGTGTTCTTCCACAGAACCCGCGTTCACAGTGGAAAAGGTTTTTCTCTTCTGAGTCCTACTACTCAGCTCACTGGAGTGTTGAAGCTAGCCAGAGGTACGTGAATACTCAACAAAGCTTGAGAGATAAACTGTTTTTTGTGTTGGTTGGTTTGATTTGGTTTTGCTTGCATCCTCTTCTGTCATTTACAATAGGATAAAGTAGACGTAAGATTGTGCCTGATTATCAGCAGCAATTGGAAGGTAGAATAACTGACAAAAATCATGACCTGTCTAACCATTAGAGGCTCCCACCTACAAAACTCACCGCAAATACATTGAGAGTAAATGTCCCTGAAGGTTCTGCGTGCCATCTTCTTGTGAGTGAGGATGTGTCATTAGTAATATAGCTTGTGTTCCATAAATCATGTTTTCACTTTTCCTCCAGAAGAAGCAAGATGCCATCTTGCTGAAGTCTGACTGTGCTGTATAGTAGGTTAATGGATTGCATCTTTTTTTATGCTATATTGGCATAAAACCAAGATAACTTTCTTGGTAGATCAGAGGCAATAGTTTGTATTTCAGAGATGGAAGTACTTAAATACTGAGGGATAAAAGTGCAGAGCTGCTGATAAACCAGTAGCAGAGCTGGATAAAAAGCCCTGCATCCCGGCCCCTTGCACAGTTACTGCAGTGATGAGAGTCTAATAAACTGGAAGAGCTGCCGTTACCCATCCCCTGTAACCTGGCTAGCATTTACTGAATTATTTTATGCAAGTAATGAACCAGTGAATTACCATGAAAGCGTGGCAGAAATAAAGCAGTATGCCAAGATGAAAGCCTTTCCTCTTGCTGCTCCTTCAGAGGTGGACTGCTCTGGTTTGACCCATTTCTGCCCAAAGTAGCCAAATTGTTACTAATGTATGATTTATCCGTGAAATTACAGCACTATTTCTTTATAGTTATCTGTAGGCAATGAAAGATTTTCTTTATCTTTCTTATTATTGCATAGTGCATACTATATTTCTGAGGAATTTTTATGTATGTCTTATTCATAAGGAGTTTATTACAGTCAATAGTCAGAAATTGAGTTGTTTTGAGAGAGTTTGCAGTCACATAACATTGCTTTGGTATGCCAGTAAGATGTATATCATTCTTACAATTGGACGTCTGGTGCACAAACTTGCAAATAATTTTAATTTGGACTTTTGCCAGTATTCAGGCACCAACGAAAATGGTTGCAGCAGTATTCCTGCCACAGAGCATGTTTGATAAATACTCGCAGAAGGGAAATGAAAAGAGATGGGGTTTATGCTGTGCTTTCTGATGCGCATTCCTGTAAATTGATTACATCACCTTTGAGGTCTGAGGCTTTTCCTATTTTTGGTTTCCATTGTCTCCCGCATTTTACACTTTTCCTGAGCGTGGGTAAGTTTCACAAGCATCCAGAAGTCTCCTTCCACAAAATCATCTCTAAAGCGTGTGTTCAGCCAACGCTCTGCGGCCTGGGAATGCCGTTCAAAAGCAGATGCTGAGAAATACAGAAGAATGTTTTTTTTTCTTCACAATTCTGCTTCCAGTTCTGGTCCAAAGTGGCTCAAATTGGAAGCAGCTGCAATAGTAAGAAAAGTGCAGGGGAAAAAAAAAATAGTTATCTCGTAATCTAAGGATTGAAGAATCAAATTAAGGTTGTTATGTTTTCTTCAGTTGTTACCCACTGCAGAAGTTTGCATCCCCTTTTCTGTATTTTCCTGCTGGTTTTGTGTCCACCAATCCTTTTCAGTAAATAATGATTCAATTTGCAAGATATTCTAACTGTGCTTTTTAGTCTTGAGGACCTCACTTAGTAAAACGATGTAAAGGTTAATGGCATTTAGGAAATGGGGAAAGGCACGTTGGAAAGAGCAAACCAACCAGGAGATAGTGAGCATTCGTCTTCCTTGGATTGCCAGAGCAACATAATGATTAGTCTGCAAGCAGCATGTCTTGTGGCTTGCAGCCACAAACCTGTGTTTTCTGGTCCTGTTAGGCTGCACTGAGTCAGATGAGCTAGTCTTGGATGAGAACTCTCCGCAGACTTGGCAGAAAAAATGAGTGCTATATCCTAACCCAGATTTTGTTGATATAAACATGTTACAAAAGGAGAAATATATATGGACTTGAACTAGAGAGGAATGAAAAATCAGCTAACTTGTCTACCTTTTGGAACCAATTTCAAAGCTGATCAAATAGAATCTCTATTTCTCCAGCTCCTAAATAGGCAGCCTAGCACAATCTGAGCCCTTTGGAAGTAATAGTATCTTAAATTAGTTCCTTTGTCTCTGCTGTTGATAGATTATTGAGGGCTGTCTGTCAGTGTAACTGGAGAACGGGTCCCATCCCATATTGTGGTTTGTAATTGCTTTGTGTTTTTTTTTTTTTATTTTTTTTCAGCACAACAGAAAGTAATGATGGGATGAGATCATAATAGATCTGACTGCTGAGTTGGAAGCATCTAGTTCTGTAGAGATACACTGGGCATAGATGGATTTAGAATAACAAAGCAGAGCCATCATGTGTTCCCCCTTCTTGCTCTCAAATCTTCCACTATCACCTAATTGGAACAGTTGCATTAGCTCTGATGTTTACCTTCTGTTTGGGACTTGGTCTTAAAGTGCTTATTGCAACAAATCTCTACAATCCTTTCTTTTTACTTGCAAATGATGTTAGCATCTCCTAGTTGGCGGCTGGTTTATTTGTTGAACTAAGGTTCTGTGGGGCTGAGGAATGGGAAACAGATGTTATCTTGATTCTGTACCTTCCTGAATGCTGATGTTCCTTTTTTTTCCTTCCAATATATTGTAAACAATTGATGTCTCTGCTTTTTTCTTTTTTTATGACATCTTTCTCCCTCAACTACTTCTGAACTTTCCTAGCTGCTTGATTGCAACCCAGTCTTTTCATATTCATGGGAAGAGAGGTGGTAGGTGCAGATTTAAAAGGGTTATCAAACTGCTTCCCTACAAGGGAAACGAGGAACAGAACTACTTGGAATCATAAACGCAAGTATGCTGCCATACTCGTTTTCTAGAAGTTGCAAATGGGATTAAATGGAAGAGTCCCAGATGCTGACGTTGCAAACCCGGACAACTTAGATGCTAGAAGCAAAAAATCCATTTGCAATTAATTGCATTTGTGGCTGCACGTAAAAGGTACTGCACTTTGTGAGGGAACAAGGTATGAACTCATGGCTTCTCCCCATGTTTTCAGCCACCTGACAAGATGTTGTTACTGTGGCACCGTCTGAAAATGAACAAAATATGTAAAGGCATCAAAACAACAAACATGATCTCCTTGTTACCAAGGGAGTGGGTCCTTCCAGGTGCTGTAAGGAGCAGGATCTCCTAGAATTAAGTCATTGCTGCCATACTCAGAAATTAAACCATATTTTGTATTGCCAGAAGGCTGAAAATGACTGTCAAGTTGTGGTCAGGCCCACTGATAAATCCTTTTTATTCAGTTTAAGGTTATAGCTGAGTATTTGGCATCGCTTCAGATGTGGAATTGTTAGAGTCCTCACTACTTTTGCAGTACAAATTATTAGATCAAACCGAAAACTACAGAAGTGAAGCAAATTATGTTCTTAACGATAAATTTTAATTTTCTATTAATTATATTAATGGGGACACAGATCAGACAATTGCAATCATACAACATGTGTACGTGGGCTTTTTTGGATGAAATATTACTGTTTCACCTGAAGCCCACTAGACAGTTCTGAATGGTGCAAGCTTGAGTATCAGTGAGATTTAAGTCTGCTAATGAGGAGAACTCATGGGAAGGATGTGGGATTGAAAAGCAAAATTCCTAATGAAAACTCACTGCGGTATTCTGGCAGTGTCTCTTTAAAAGTCTAAATATCATTGCACATCATCCTTTCAAGTTTTCTGTGGAATTACAGCAGCTAGGTTTTTGATTTCTGATGTCTCTCTTGCTGGTTAATCTGGTCCCATGTGGATTTATTGTACAAATCTATTTGGCAGCTGAAAATTGCCCTTTGATGAAGCTCGTAGTCTAATCGTGAACTCCTCAGGCATGGAAAATAAGAATGGGGAGGTGGCAAAAGCACGGGCTAAAGGAGCCATGTTTGTCTTTCGCTCTGCATGGATTTTAGAGGCATCTAAATTTCAAAGTCTTTTACACACAGGATTTTCTGCGAAGATTGATTTTGCATCTCTTAGAATCATAACGTTTGCCATGCTGGATCAGACCATTGGTCCATATAATCAGGTATCTTGCCTCATACAGAGTTTGGTTCCTTGTGGCACAGAAGAGAACAAAACCAGGCTGTAATGCAACTGATTCAATTACACTAAAACATAGAAAAGAAGAAATAATCCTACCAGCCCGCCCGACCTGCCTCCCCTCTGCTTCATATGCTGCAGCATGAGGCCTGATTATTTCAAGGGTGTGGTGAAGATAACGAGCAACTTTCTCTGTAAATAATTATGGTGCTTTTCTATCCTTTTTCATAATATTTTCCCACACAGGATTTCCTGCAGCAGTGAATTCCACTAGTTGATACGTATATCCTAACCAATATCGAGTGGAAACTATATATTGAAATCTGATCTCCCTTCTTTCTCCGTTCTGCCCCTTTGCTGATTTCTGCATTGTACTTCTCACAGCTGCAGTAGTTCCCAGTCTGTTTAATCTGTTGGTCCTCTGCCACATCCACTGCTATCTTTATTCTTCTGTGATCCAATCGTAGGTCCCTTGGTCTTGTCAAAAAGAAATCAAACTAGATCTATTCATTCTCTCCAACTTTGAAATCTATAGGTGCATCCTTTTTTTTTTTTTCATCCAGTTCTTGTCTCTTTGGTCTCTTCCTTTTTTTATATTCCCAATCCAGATTTATTTTTTCTTATGTGCTAAGCTCCTGTACTAATAGTGTTATCTATCTTCTTTTTTTTTCTTTTCTTTCTACCACAACACTTATTTCAGCTTATGGTCCCAGAAGGGACCATCAGCTCTTCTGGTTTTAACCTCTCGTACAACATAGGCCTTTGGGCTTCACCCAGGCAGCTTTGTTCCAAACCCTATAACTTGTGTTTGTGTAAGAAGATTGTTGTAGAAAAAGAAGAATTCAGACTGGATTTGAGAGCATCACATGATTGGAAATCCATCTGGTCCCCTGGTATTTTGTTCCAGGGATCAGCAAGTGCTAAATAGTATTTCCTTGCACTAATTTGAATTCATCTGCCTGCTATTTTCAGATGTACTCTTTTTTTTCTCTGCTGGTTTAAAGAGATCTTTAGTAACTTGCAATTTCTTCTCTTAAAAATACTTACAATGCAACCAAGGCACTTTTCCAACTTTTTTGATAATTAATTAAAGCAGGCTGAGTTCTGTAATAGTTTGTATGAGAATGTGCAGGTAAGTACCTCTGAATTAGCTAAAAGAGCAAGTGGAAAGTCCTGTGCTAAACCACATTAAGCCACGTGTCAGCACTCTGAAGCAGAATTAAGGTGGCCTTAATTAAATTTGGCTTAACTCATTTCCAAAGTAAATTAAACCAAACTGAATTGCAAACACTTTAATTCTAATAACAGAGCAGAAATGTGCGCTTCTGAATGTGATAAACTTATAGACGAAGGGTTTGCTTGTGCTGGATAATCTGTGAGGCAGAGAAGGCAGTATGCCTAGCCAGGATATGTCTGGAGCTTCATGGCTTATGTTTAGGTAAGAATCTCTATTGTATATTGCATATGGGTGACAAAGAGAAAATTGCTGTGGTCTGTCTTGGAAGTGCTGTATTCTAATTTTTGTCCAAGGAAGAAATTTTTGATGCACGTGCTGCCAGACGGTGGGCTGTCTACAAGTGAAGGTAGACGATCAGGAAAGTGTCAGCACAGCACACAGCCCATGGAAATGCAGACAGTAGGGACAATTCAAAGGTGATTTGCATACGTACCATAAGTGTGGACAGATCAGACATGAACAAACTGAAGGCAGTAGAAATCAAAAAAAATTGTTGGTTACTCATAGTCAGGAGAAGGAAAATTTGGAGACATTCATTGCTGATGTTTTGTAGTATTTTTCTCTCAGATACTCAAGACAGACAGCTTCTGAAATACAGAGGATTAATCTTTGATTAATAGCTGCTGAAGTGGGACAAGGAATCATTAAAATATTTTCAACCAAGTAATTATCATAAGTGAGTTCCACTTAGGAAAAGTGGACAGAGGAATAAACAAGTGTGAGTGCAATGTGGCAATGCACTTTTGTCTTAAAGCAAACAAATAAGATACAAAGACAAGTTTAGATGATGCATGTAGAAACAAGTGGAATTGTGTGTCATAGGACACTTCAAGGTTCTTGGTGAAAAGGAAAGATATATTGTTGACGTTTTCCGACAACTTTTTAGAGCTGAAGTTGAGAGAAGGAAGAAAAGATGGAAAGGTAACCATTGGTTGCGTAAATAATGTGCAGCAGAAGACATTTTGTTGGAGAAACTGAACCACTTTCCAGTGGTCATAGAGGCAGAGGGACTCTTGTGCTTCCGAGGAAGAGATCTGATCTTCCACAAAGTGAAAAATAATGCTGACGCAGCAAAAAAGAGCTCTATTAAAATAAGTACAGTTCACACTCAAATAGCTTGTCTTCAAGAAATTGATCAAATACAGGAAAAGCTGCAGAAGTCTACATACTACTCTTAACTATCTGAACAATGAACAAGATCAACTGAAAGATCTTGTTGATGAAATTTAGTGTAATTGGTTGTACTGGAACCTGATAGAAAAAGTACATCTCTGGAATTTGAGAATCTGCAGATATAGATCTACCCTCTTTGAGAGGGAAAGGATAATGAGTGTATGCAGCTTGGGGGAGACAAAATAGCAGTCTGTTTATCTTCATTTACTGATAATTCAGGTTTACATCTTTGCAGGTCTGCTGACGAGGTCTAGCTAAAAAGCGTGCATGTCCCACAGAATCAAACTGTAAAATGAGATGAGTTACCTTATAAGCAGTTGCATTCGCCACAGATAAAGTAAATGTGTAGTTTTGTACTTCAGTTTGGGTGTTACATACCTGAGATTTCACGTAGGCAGCAGTAAATACTGTTACAGATTCTGAACATTACGGATGATTATTTTCTAACACAAAAGATGTTGTATCTAATGTAGCTCTATTTTGGACCACGTTATAATAGGAAAGGGTGAATTAATCTTCAGTGTGGGAGTTGGTGGTTACCTAGACACCGGTGATCATGACCCAATTATGTTTAATATGGGCAGAGGACAGTGTTTCTATTAATGTGTGTTCATGTATGTTTTTCCCTTAATAAGGGATGATATTCCAGAGCTGAGGAAGTATTATAAATAAAGCAGACCACAAAAGGAAGAAGAAGAAGAAGAAAAAGACAGAGATATTTTAAGTAAAAAAAAATCAAGTTATTTTAAATATATTTTGTTACATATTCAAAAAGGCTTAATTCTCTAATCAAGAATTGAGGACATAATTCAGTTAAAACCCATCTTGGCTTAATAGTAAAGAGGTGATAATTAGAGTATAGAGGACAGTGAATCATAACAGTGATGAAGAATCTATATAATAAATGGATTGTAACGGGGCAGATTTCAGTTATTTTAGTCTGTTTCTTTTTTGTTAGTACTAATTGTTTACTAGAGTTTCTGAATGTAATGAGTAAACAGTGGTAGAGGTCATTTACCTAACCATGGCTGATGAAAGATATTCTGAGGGAAAACAGCATAGGTTTATTGTCTCTGAACAAAATGAAAAGGGGAAAATAGGTATCAGCCAAAGTAATGTAGGAAGTAAATGTGGGAAGCTAAGAACATAACTGAAAATTCATGGCAGTCACTACTAAGGACAGTAAAAAAAGAATTTAATGCAATGACTGGAAAATAAAAAGCTATCCTTCTTATGCAGCCTGATCAGAAACGTAACATAAAACCCGAGGAGCTCTTTCTGAGAAAAGCCGCCTCAAACCTGTAATACTTCACAAAGAAGTTTTGCCTTAGGTTAAAAAAAAAAAAAGAAATGTTTCCCAAAGCGTTCCTAACCAAATGTCTCACTGTGTCCCACCTCTTCATAGCTTCTGCAGGAAGTTTCCTTTGGGGGTGCTGGAAATGGTGAATGAACTTCACAAGAAAATTGAATCCGAGATTCATACAGAAACACAATGAGAAAAGGTTATTTTCAGTGAGTTTGAAGAAGATATTGCAGATGAGTTTGAGAGAGAAGTACGGCTAAGTACGACAGGAATAAAAAGCCCTGAAACACTGTCCATTTTGCAGTAGCTTATTCCTGGTAGAGATGACTTATTTTACAAAATATAGTATTAAATATGTATATGTTTGTTTTTGCCACGTGATCAGAAGGACAGTTAGCATCTCAGTGGGAAGTACTCCTTTAAAAGCTGATGGCCAGCAGACTGCAGGTGAAGAGGCTTGTTCTGACTTGGAGATAAATATAAAATGATTTTAGCTTGTGAGAGGACTGAGAATTGAATAAAGGAGTTTATTTGATTTGAAATGCTAATTCTATGTGAAAACAGTGGAGGACCAGCACTTGTGGAGGTATTTCCTCTGCCACTTTCTTTTTCTGTTATATTATGCCTTCAGTTCCATTTATTATTGTCTTTCTTGTATTCTTTTTCCCAGCCTTGAAAGGTAATAGAGTTGGATCTGAGTTGGGGAGAACGGGCTGTACAACCATGTTGTAATGGCCCAGGGCATGCATGCATCGCCAGTTGGCAATGATGGGAAAAAGGGAGACAGCTCTGTAACACAGCATAAACACGC
>JANHGO010006746.1:0-20962 GCA_024606505.1 Aquila spilogaster
AGGAGAACGCCTCCGGATTGGCTGGCCGTCGTCACGTGGCAGCACCTGTCCCCGTTCCGCCCCCCCTCGCGCGCCTGCCTGCGCGTGCGTGAAGTATGGCGGATAGCTGCGCCTGGCTGCTAGTGCTGAGCGCCGTGTTCCTCTGCAACGCGCTCAAGATCCTGCTGCCCTCCTGCTCCTCCATCGTGAGTGACGTCAGCGCCGCGCCACGCTCCGCCTGGCGGCCGTTAGTAGCGCGGGGCCGGGCAGTGGCTGAGGGGAGGGCTCCGGGCTGCATGGGGGGAGCGCGTCTCTATTATCTTTCTGCTTTTGAGACAGCGGTAAGGTGCTGCGCTGTAAAGATCGCGGCTCGAAGTCTGCACGGAGTTCCTGTGTTTCTAAGAGCTCAGACTAGGCAGTCTAACAGAGGGGAGCGATGCTCGGTTTTTGAGCTATGTGTTGTTGGTGAGTTCCAAAACTACGCTCAAAGAAATAAAGCTTTCCACGTTCAGACGTTTGGTGAGACTCCAGGAGCTGTAAATGATGGAGAGAACGGTGATGAAAAGGACTGCACCCCTGCTTCTTCTGCCAGTATCGCGTCTGTGATCCACACAGTGTGTGATGAGGGTTGCAAGAAGGGGAAGTTTGTTTCTTAGTTGAGAGAATACGGCCTCTTTTCACTTCTAGAATGCCTCACCGATGTTAAGATTTCCCTGTGCCTTGGTGAAAGGGGACGGTGTCATGGCAGCGAGAGTTTTGGAGCGTGTAAACAGCAGATTGTACTTTATGCATGCTAAAATCAGCTGAATTCTGGATAAATTACTGATGGTATTTCTTTACCTCTTAGATATCCAGGTTGTTGCAAAAGGATGCAGAGCAGGAATCCCAAATGAGAGCTGAAATTCAGAACATGAAGCAAGAACTCTCAACCATTAGTATGATGGATGAGTTTGCTAGATACGCCCGCCTGGAAAGAAAGATTAACAAAATGACTGACAAGCTTAAGACTCATGGTAGAGTAAAATGTTTATTTCCTACTCTTTCAGTTCCTGAAAAAAAAACAAACAAACAAAAAAAACCCTTAATATTTTTCCAGGAATGCTTTCTGTTTCAAGTACATTTCTCTTTCAACTTTCCCCATCCTCTTTTATTTATCTTTGTTTCACCCTCCCCGCTCCCTTTTTTTTTTAATTAAGCCTTCTGATTGTGCATGGCTCTGCATATGTTGGTAAGGGAGTAAGTTAGGTATAACATTTTCTTCCAAGGATTTTATTGAGCTTCCCTATATATTTACTCATTCTTAGTGATGCTTATTACTGAATCCAATTTTGAATAATTTTACTAAGTTTTTTGTCATTAACAAAAGAAGTAATATAGTAAGGCTGCATATCTTAATTGGAAAAGGATGAATTGCTGGATTGGAGCTATTTCGTTGTTGTACTACAAGATGTTGGAGGGAAAGTGTTTATGTGGAAGGTAACTGGATGAGATCATTGCTGTCTTTTTGCAATCCTGTTTGACCATATGCAGTGGCTTTTATGATAAAGCTGTACTGCTTTGTCTCTGCTAGGAAAATCCATCATCTTGTGGTAGAGAGTGCACATAAACCTTTGGCACTAGAGTTTTTGCTCTTGTCGCTGTCCACACTCACTAACTGAACGTAATAAGACAGGAGAATGCCTGCTTTGTCTGCCTCCTCTGTGCTGAGTGCTTGGATTTTTCTGCACTTGCTTGGAGAAAGGACAGTCTTTACAATTGGCAGGATTGTTCTCAGTAGCATTATTCTTAACGACTAATTTCAATTGAACTAGACAACAGTATTGCTTCAGAAAACTTTAGGCCGCTGTTATGTTTGAAGATGTACTCGCTGTCATCTCTGGTCTGTTCTGTATTGGAATGGGGGTACTGCTGTAGGAAAATAAGCATGAAAATTTTGAATGTTGAATCTGACTGATAATCATTCAGTGAATGAACGGTCTTGGCTGTGAGTAGTCTTAACCATGTTCCTGAGTGAAATAAGGCAAAATGTACATCTGCTAAAGCCATCATTTTCCCCATTTGCGAAAGGGAAAAACATGTTATACTTCATCTGTAATAGATTCCTAACTTAGCAACCACAGTGACTGTTTTCATTTCAGAACAGCGTTCTTGATTATATGTGACTTTTCTCTGTCTAGGATATCAGAGTTTTGCAACTTTCCACAGTATCATTAATGCAAAACTCCAGAACCTTGCTCTTCATTGCTTTCACTATAAGTTATTTTGAAGAGTTATTTTTAGACAGGTGTGTGATGTTTAATGCCCTGATTTGAAGACTAATATTAATGAATTATTAGTTTTCTATATGTATAAATTACTATTATAAATAATACAGAGTAATACTATTTTTCTTTTAACAGTGAAAGCACGAACTGCCCAATTAGCCAAAATAAAGTGGGTTATAAATATTGTATTCTACATCTTGCAAGTAAGTAAGTCTTTTATTATGGATACGAATTTATAAACTAAATCCTCAGCAGCGTAACAAGTCTCTTTTGTGTTTATTGACTAATTATTAGTTGCACAAATATTTGGCAGCCCCATGACACAATGCATACCAAACCAGAAGTTTCTTGGATATAGAGAGATGCTGCTGATAGGGTCTAGTCATTCTGAATGAAACGAGTTTTGAATTTCGTGGAAGCTTTGTTTTTTTCTGGTATTGAGATGACAAGATAGGAGTTTGTCTTAGCTCCTTCATCACTGTTTCTTTTTTTGTTTTTCATTTATACATAGGGTTGGACCCAGGAAAGTTCTGATACATATATATATAGATAGATAGATAGATATACACACATATATATAATGTGTTTATGTTTCTGAAAACATAAGATGTTCTTCTGCTGTGGATGCAGATTTTCATATAGAGCTGCCACATATCTTCATACAGTGCCTCCTTCACCATATTGTCTCTGTCGCTCAGGCTTGATGCCAAATAATTTTTTGCCAGTAAGAACAGTGCTTAACCTGAAACTATATTTTGGGTAATATGAAAGCTAGTTGGGTTCTTAGTGAACAAGGATTATAGCTAAAAACAGTCATCAGAATGCAACAATTTGTATTATTACTACTTTTATTTATGCTGGATTTAAACCAGTCTCAAAATAAAGCAGTAATTTCCAGCTATTTATTGCTACCTCTTGTTATTGTGTGTAAAGTTAAGGTCATACCGAGCTTAAAGATCTTTTGTATTTGCTTGAGAACAATGTAAAATAACAAGGACACTATTCTCTTTAATTTAGAATGTGAGATCTACTGCTTCAAAACATTAGTGGAAATACACTTTGATGCGTGTTGTTATTCAAGCTAACAAAAACTTCCATTTTAGGCTGCCCTGATGATATCTCTCATTTGGAAATATTATTCTGAGCCAGTTACAGTTCTTCCAAGCAAATGGCTTGCACCACTGGAGCGCTTGGTAGCCTTTCCTACAGGTGTGGCAGGTAAGAACTGTATGGTAGAAAAAATACATTTTGCAAGTCTGTGTGGTTGTAATGATAAATGTAATGATAAAGAGTACGCATGGATTAAAATCAATGCTTCTGTATATTTCTTAATAGCAACATGGGGAGTTTCAGACATTTTCATATGTAATCAGCTCATGTTTATTGAACTCACAGTGAAAGGAGATATTTGTCTTTTTTAAATCTCTCAAACAGAGCAGCTTTATCTTAATATGGAATACACCCTTGGGAAGATTTCAAAAAGAAATTTGTTTTGATTAGTTGAAATAGTAGAATTGGGTTCAAAAATGTGCAAATACTTATGGGTCTATATCCCTTACGCATGCTTCTTACACTACTATGAAACTTCACTAGTTTATAGTTTTGGGATGACTGAGGTATGCTCTCTTCCAGTTGGCATTCTGTTCCTACCCTTTTTCTCATTGCCCTTCTTTACCTACTCAGATCCTTTTCTTTTGGTCAGTTTAATGAATTAATGATCAGAAGGATATGACAGATTAGGGATATCAGTTTCTGAGTGAAATGCGTGCTGCCTGTGTGATAATTGGATAAATAAGCAGAATGTAGTGTGGAAATTTATCATGACGATAAAATGCTGTTCATGAATCTTCATACTAGGCTTTAAGTTTCAGCTACCTTAGAGTGAATTCCAAATTATGATGTTGTCTTACCATCTTTAACAGCTGTTGAGGGAATGCTTTGTATCCAGCATGCTTACTGGATAAGTCTTGCTTCTGTACAGGGTCAGGGAGCAGTCCTTGGAAAATAGTTATTTAAATAGTATTTTAAGGAATTTTATACAGTTCATATCCTTGTCTGCCTTCAAGTCTCCTTTTTCTTTGGTCTTGGTTGATAACTAAAGTAAAGAGGATCACTTCTGAATTCTAGGTGGTAAGAACACAGAAACGTTTAAAAATCACCAAAAGGTAGTTTCTTCTAGTACATGCTATGAACACCTGTGTATTCAGTGATACTACGTAGTAGGATTCTATGCAGTCTGTGATACAGATAAGCTACGTACTACAGTTAGGGCACACTCGTTGCCATCATTCCAGTACAAATTTCCACACTGCTAGTTTGAATGAGGAGACTTCAAAACACAAGTAAAACAGGTCTGGGTCGGTAGTGAAAGTCTCACTTGGATTTTTTATTCAGCTCTATGGGAATTAGGAGAAAGGAAAGAAGTATGGATTTAATACTCTTGAAAAATGCTGATTTAAATTTCTTTGGAAATTTACTTCTTTCTTCTCCCAAGTCTCTGATTTTAGACCCCAAAGTATTCTTTTATTTACCACGCCTTTAATTTCCACAACCTATATCTCTTTGATAGGGATATAGTGAATATTTTTAGAAATCGTGGGTTGTATATGCCACACTTTGAGTCATGTTCTTGTTACTTGGTGCTGTTTTCCCTAGACAGCCTTCAGGTTTTCTCAAAACCAGCAAGCAGTTAACTGGCATCCCTTGAAGAGAGACATTCCCATCTAGACAGAAAGATATTTTGTTTCCATTGACGTCCTAACTGTTTCATTTTTGATGCTTTCAAGTTGTTTTCAGAATTTGGTGTGCATCAAGGTTATTGATGCAATAAATAATTTCAGTCAAATTTTATATCTCTTTCAGGTGGTGTTGGAATTACATGTTGGCTTGTGGTTTGTAATAAAGTTGTAGCTATCATGCTACACCCTTTCAGCTGAAGAAATCTCTGTAGTATAAGAAGTTTAAACTACATTACCCCAGCACAAAAACATTTGTCTTTCATGATGGACCAGGTTGGAGACACTTTTTGTTACTTTAGTTGGATGTTGGGCAATAATGGTTTTATTTTCTTTCATTTGTTTGTTTTTTGATTTATGATCAGCAGTTTTCAAAGAGCAATGAGAAAACCTCATTTTGATAAGTATAAACATTGATTGGTGACAGAACTTTAAGACTTTGTCGTGACATTCACAAAGGTCTTAAAGTGTTTTATTTTTATAAGTGTTAAGTCAGAAATGCACTGGCATTAATAATTATTTTTGGAGCTTTGCTCTTTTGCTCTTTCTTTACTGTAAAGTATGGCAGTTTCACCCAAAGAAGTGATTCTACTTGGTGACAAGTGGTATTAAATCAAAATAGGTAGTTTGGTTGGTTTAGAGTAAAACAGAATTAATTTCCTTTTTTTTAACTCTAGATTTGGGGTATTCTCAAACTATCTTAGAAAATATTAGTGATATGTACGCAGAGTCAGCTCCTTATATCTTAAGTGAATTTCTCAATTGCCAAGTGCAGGTCAGCTGGCCACTTCAACATTTTTTTAAATTCCTCTTGGAATAAAAATTTTAAAATTCCCTGTGGAGTTTTAAAATTCACTGAACACTTAATTTCTTTTTTTCCCTACTTTCACTGATAACTGACCTTTCTTTCCTTGACATATTTTCTACTTCCCAAACAGAATATTGCTAAAAGTATTTCCTTCCATGTTTTGGGAAAAAAGGTCCAACCAACCTTTCCAAGCTCCATGTTAGGAAAGTAAAGACAGCTCTCTTTCTGCAGAAAACTACATCCCTAGAGCTTCAGCATGCATTAATGAAAGTAATTCTTCGTAGTACCACAGCTATTACAACAACAAAAAGGCTTTGTTAACTTCTGTGCTGTCTGCAACTCTAAGGTTGCTGTCCCAGAAGACAAAGCAGTGACTTCAAAAAGTTCTATAATACCTCCTTGGACATAAGCTTGAACAAAGCTCTTGGGGATTTTAGCTTAGCTCCCACTCCATTCAGTGTTGTGTTGTTTCAGGTCCTTTGCCTTGCTGCAGGAGGGGCCTAGAGTACATTCATATAGTTAGCACTGCCTTTAGAATTCAGAAAGTCATGATACATTTTCTGCATGTCTGTGTGTATGTATTTTTCCATTAAATGTTTTTTTCTTAAATGTTATTTAAAAATAATTTGTTTTTATATTAGGGATTGCATTTAGCCAAGAGTAAAGGCATTAAATATCAACACGAAAAAAAAGTCAAGATTGAATCTGTTATGTGTAATTGTGTTTTTATTTGTGAAATAAAGTTTTTCAGCCCACCTCAGGTTTTCTAATCCACATTTTTTATTGTTAATTACAGTTTTCCTAAACAAAACAAAACCCACCTGTGTTCTTGATACTGTTGGAGTCTACAGGCTTTAAGTATTCAGGAGAGTTTTTTGTTTTTTTTTTTAACTCTGAAGTTGACGTATTTCTGACTATAAAGATGTAAGTAATGATATTTCCACTTTGCTTGTTACAGAGTTTAACACAGTGAAGTCAAGAAAAGCAGTATCATTTAAAATATTGACAGTGGCGTTTGCTGTTTATCCACAGTTATCATGAGATAACGAAATACACAGTTTGTTGGCAGCACTGGTCAGACATCAAAGTGAATAGGAACAGAGAGGCTTTTGGTGATTTAGTACAACCAGGAGTGCTGGATTATGTCTGCTTGTTTGCTCTTAACTTTGGAGACAGGAAAGGCATTGTAGAAGTATTAATAGTACGTAGAGGAAAAGTACTCTTTTTGACTGTATTAAATCATACTTGAAAATCTGTCCACTGCACAGCTGAAGTACTACTTAAAGAACTTTAAAAATTTGAAGATAAGTATTCTTACAAGTAGGTTCAGATCAAAATATCTTAATCACCTTTAAAAGTTTTCACGGTACAGGTGCTGGGTGTTTTGCTCCTGCTTTTTAAAGTTTAGTAAAAGAATACATACACTTTTTTCCTAGCTTACATTTTTGCAATCTTTTCTGAATTTCTACCAGACATAATCTTCCTGCCCTCGCTTACATAACCTTAAATGCAAGATTTTTAAAGGCTTTTTGAGAACTAGATATGCCTGACTTCTCCAAAACAATGCTTCAGTCTTGCACATTCATCTCTGGATGTCAGCTGTGGAAGTTACCAGGCAAACTGCTTTGGTAAGTTCTAACAGCGGAAAAGAATGGAGCTTTAGAGCTTTATAATGCTAATGAAAACAATGTAATAGCAAATTATTGTGTGAATTCTGGAAGCTATGTGAAAAGAAAATTACTTTCTTTTAGGGCATTTTAGGTAGTAATTTAATAATGTTTAATAATGAACCTTACGAAAGCAGACTACCCACTGCAGCTAGTTAACAAATAACTTAAGATTCGAACTGCAGAGAGAATGCCAAAAACTGGAAATTAGCCAAAAAGGACTAACTTGGACACCTCCCTATAACAGGTAAAATGACAGAATTGTTGAGGCACCCTACTTTTTCAGATGCACACACATGAACCAGGAATAGAAGAATGTTCTGCTGTGACAACTGATTTGCCTGTCATTTTGAAAGAGTCATTGACAGAAATTCTCCAAACTTGTAAGATTTAATATGCATTTTATGAAGCTAGAAACATTGTTTTAAAAAGGTTTTAAACCATATAATTTAAATGGAAAGGTAAGTTGATACACTTAATAAATATCAATTTTGTGTATTCTTATAAGGTTATTCATAATGACTCCATTGGTGATAGACACTTCATTTTATAAATTAGTGGAGGGTTAAAAATTTCACTTGTGTAATCATGCATCCCTTCACAGCTTTCTCTCCATTCTTCTCATGTTAGAACATGAATGACTGTCTTTGCAAACATGGTCTTGTCCAAAGAGTTCTTTCATAAGACTCTTTTTCCTCTCACTGAATTTTGTATGAGCACAGCCTTCTGCTTCAGTTGAACTGTCTTTCTGCCTTGTGTTGATAACTTTACCGAAAGATGGTTCATATAGCGCAAACAATTTTTTTACTTTTGATTCTGCTCCTTTGCAGTGGTCCTGACCTGCATGTCTGTAGTTGCGAAGACTGCATTTTGTGGAATTTGTACCTAATGCAGGAAGCCCATGATGCAAATTTTCAGTGGTTTCTGAGAATACGTATTGTTTTTTCAGCTTAGAGAGGGTTTCGTTTCTCAGAGTTAAAAAATTACCCCCTGCCTTCCCACTTCTTAGTTGTTCTTCTGACTTTTTTCCTTTCTCTTCCACTGCATCTTCCTCTTGATTGTTCTCTTTTACGCTGTCATTTAGAGGAGTTTCTTCAGCTTTCTTTGGCTCCTGTTTAAGCAAGTCTCTCTTTCTTTCTTCATGTTTTGTAAATTCCAGACAAGTGTGTTCTGTCAGCAGTTTGTCTTCCTTTAAATATTCTAAAATGAATATTGGGGGTTTTAGGAATGTTCTTAAATTGTATAGGATCACAAACAGTCATTAAGCATTAATGAGAGCAAATTTTACTGCATTATTTCTTCAGTTGTTATTGATGGTTCTTCAGTCTTGAGGGTTAGGACAGAGCTATTTACTAATAACAGGACAGGGTAAGATTTTATTAAGATCATTATGTCATTGACATACTTGCTTAAATGAATTAGCATACAAATATAATCTGTATTAAATATTTCACAGGCTAAATATAGTGCTAGAAAAGTTGCACATGAAGTATCAGGGAAATCACATGAGATCTGAACTCTAATTGTCATTGTATTGCTATTACATGGAACTTAAATATAGATATGATTTTCTTTCCTTTAACAGCATGCTTATTGCATGGAGCAGAATATACTACAGTTTTCCAATACTGCACTGAATTGGTTCACGGGTAGGCTCTGGAAAGTTTTCAAGCTGAAAAGATGGTGTACAAACTACAGGAGTTAAAACATTTCATATTACTAGCCCTATTACTGATCAAGTAAGTGACCTCAACAACCTATCTCACCTTTGTAAATATGTGAACTTCAGCTCACATAATGTCTCCTACCATTTGTGAAGTATTTAGCATGACAGCATTCAGATCTCAGTTTTATCTATATGCCTCAATTTAAAAGGAGTTTTTTTTTCTGAAACATTCAACTAAAAGAATAGATGCATTGGCTTGTCCTGTCACCTGTTACACAGAAGCTCCTCAAAAATAAGTTGTTTATAGATTAGTTCCTTGCATATAGCCTTTATGTGAGATCACAGTCAATGGTTAAGATTTGCATAAAATCTATTTACAGTGATTGTTGAAATGAGGAGATACTCTCAGCCCTTGAACTCCTCTTCCTTTCTCAGCAATAGATCCTGAGCCAGAAAAATCTGTTGACATCCACTATTATGCAGATTCACAACCAGCAGTTTGGGATCAATATTTGATCAGTGGGGACTGAACAAAGCAACCATGAACTAAAGTATATTTTTACAGATTAAGCACTGAATTTTTACCAACATAACCAGGAGCTGTTTCTAGAAGTGCAGCAGGATGAAGATGCCTTTTATGCTGTGAAGATGATCTGCTGTCAGTGTAGCACCCTCATCAACTGGCTTTCAGTGACTTGTAGTTCACTGTTTTGTAGGACTAGTTACTGTCACTCATATGTCAGCTCATGGCTATCAGAGCCATGTAAATTACCATTACCATCAGTTCATTCAACTTCTGAAAAGATCAGATGCATTTCTTAGAAATAATATTAAAATATACCTCTATGTGTTCTACTAAAAGTTTCTGGCTTTGGTATTTTCTTAGTTGATTGCTTTTCTGTTTCACATTGGGCATCAGCATATGCTTCACTTGCTTTAGCTTTTTGATTCTTATCTTCTGAGGGCTTTTTCTCCTATAATTAACAATAAAAGGTAAAAAAATACAGGGAAATACTTGTTCAGTTACTTTTTAAGGATTACAATCAGTGCAATACTTATAAAAAGATGAATATTTTTGATTGGGTCCCTTGCATTGCAACTTTTGTCCTACATATTTTCTGTTATATAATAATGATATTTACACAAAATGCACAGGAAGTTAAGATGACTGTTCAGGCCAATCAAGTGTATTACTGAAACTGAGAAAAAACATACAACTTCAGTGGTAGTTTAAGCAAAGGGGTTGGATCCCAATATTTCATACCTCATATAGCAGAACTGGACTTTCTTCTGTTTCTTGGGTTTGGTACTGAGACAGCAGCAGTGATCTAAAATGCTGTTTATCTACTTGCACTGATGCATTTATACTGAGATCTACTGCAAAAGGACAATCATTAGTAGAACAGTTGTTCCTGGAATTACATTGTTGGTATTAGCAGAAGATACATTTGATGACCAAAACAATGGTATGTGATTGCGGATTTAAACATCTTTTTGCTATTGCTGCATGTTTTAATAGAGGAATTCTTTCTTAAGAATTTGGTCTAGAAATGCTGAAATTGGGACCCAAACTTTCTAAGACTTAAGTTTTGTTGGTTAAAGCCTTCTTTTAACAAGAAGTTCTCAGTTTAAGTGTATGTCAGTAAACTGAAGTCCCAAAATACATCCCACATTGTGAATATGTATGTGTCTTTGTTACAATTAAACAGTGTTTCAGGTAACAATGAAAATAGAGGAGTAACTAACATGGCTAATGTACTGTTAGCTGAGTTTGAGGCACCAATGTGTTGTGACTTTGCAAAGGTATGTTAAAATCTCATTATCTAAGCATTACTGGATTTTTTTATTAGAGGTTCTGAATTTAGCTACCTGGAGGCCTGAGCATTTTCATCAGTTCATTAGTGCACTGTACATATACTTAAGTTTTAGTTAAGTCTATAAAGACATCCTGTTCAGATAGGACACGTGAAGTCGGAGAAGTTTGTCAATACCGTAGAGCCTGCGTTGGGTTAGTTTGTGTGGTAACATATTAGTGTAAACTTTAAGACATCTAGGAGGGGGACTTCAATTTTCAAGTTCCTAAATTCAGATCCTAGAGAATACAATAAACATGCTTGTTTTTGTGCTTTCTGACTTGCTCAAAGTTAACCATTTATATAAGGCTTTGCGGAACGAGGTTCTTCAGGAGAAATAGTTCACGCTATTTGAAATATCACTGATGTTTTAAAGGATGTTCCAAGGGAGTGATTGAATGTTCCATTCAAAGAAGTACCTGAATAGGATAAGATGACAAAGGCAAGGTCTATGTATTGTTCTTTTATTCTATATTTGGAATAGCTTTGACATGAGTAAAGGAGCAAAACTGTAATCTTACCTACATCACCATTCAACCTTATTCCCAGCTTTGATATCTGAAATCAGAGGAAGACTATCCACAAAAAGTGTGATCTTCTACTGTTTGCCATTTGGTGGTGATAAGGATGTTGTTAACTAATTTGAAAATCACCTCTGAAGAAATGGCACTTATGATGAGGAGGGAAATAGTTTTCTCTTTTGAACCAGAGTAGTTACTTAGAAGCTTTTTTAACAAAAATCAGTGGAACGTTGCTCAGATTCAGAACTAGGGGGAGCTGTACCTCTAGATGAACTAGTGTGACCTTTCAAAAACTGAACAAAGTTTGCTCTCGTGGACAGCTAACATTAACAGATTCACTCAATAAATCAATTTTATTTTATTTTTATATATGGAACTTTCGGATAACCTAAACCTAGCTTCAGTTATTTATCAAAAAAAGCACCCCCACGTTGTTTTCTTTCCTGCTGGGTAAAAATCTTTACAAATGCACAAAGGAAAATAACTACTTGAAGTAGCTTTTTCCACATTTATTATAGGAAAATTCAAGCTAACAGTGAAAAGGAAAAACAATTTCAGTAATTCCATTTGTAGGTTTCTTAATCATCTGTTTCCGTTAACTGGCAGAGAATGAAATCCTTATTGGGCAAAAATACCAAAAGATCAGACAGTGTTGCTAGGAATCTATTCACATTACAATATAGCAAGTCTCACTTAAGCTAAGC
Organism: Aquila spilogaster; assembly: GCA_024606505.1. Classification (NCBI taxonomy): domain Eukaryota; kingdom Metazoa; phylum Chordata; class Aves; order Accipitriformes; family Accipitridae; genus Aquila; species Aquila spilogaster. The sequence continues at coordinate 12,198 of JANHGO010006746.1, forward strand.
TCCCTTATCTTGCTTGAAGAAAATAAGAACTTAAGTAGTAATCAGTGATTTGATATTATAATTTAAATAATAATATTGTACAAGTCCACATCAGTAGAGTTAAAAAAAAAACACAGATGGTGATATGATACAACAAAAGTTAGAATTCAGTGCTTCATAAATATACAAAATTTGTCTGACTCGGAATAAGAAGCAGCAATTTCTACATCTTAAAATTTGAATTACTGACTTTATCTCTGTATTTCAGTTGTCACTAACGCAGAGTTATGGATTTGCAAAGGCAATGTATTAGGAAAGAAAAAAGCAGCTGACTACAATAAGACTTCATACTGATACCATATTTCTAAGAATTTTGTGGGCAAGTGTAAAATTTCCACAAGTTATGTTTGCTACCAAGTAAGTTTTAAGTGCTCTTCTGTACCCATATGAAGAAAGTTCCACTTCCTCCTTTAGTTCAGAAGCAGGAATATTTGAGCAGTATTCTAAAGATTGCTTAAGCCAGGAAATTCAATGTTCCAATCATTATCCAAAACTGAAGAGTATAAGGTTGCTGTGCAGAAAGCTCTCCTATAGAATAGTGGCACAATGTTTATGATCTTAAGTTGCAGGTAAATGTTACTTTCATATCTTTCATGTACTTCTCCCACATTGAGTTTCTGTATGAAACATATTTATTAGTAAATTGTAGATACTACATCCAAAGCGTATATCAATTACTAGCAATTTATAGATGTTGAAGCAAGTAGTTTTCTTGAAGCATTTTTGTCCTTGATACCGTGCACGTGAGCAATGAAGCAGTTCTGAGCTTGTATGATTTATAATTGTTTTTAGCAGTTGCTCCCCCAGGTCAGGGGGTCAGCAAACACAGATGCTTAGTGCTATGTGAGATAGCCTGTAGCATTCAAGGAATCCACATAAGGCTGGCCGGTTATTACCCAGGACTGGTAGGACACACGTGTCCTTCTGGAACAACTGCAGGGCCAGGCAAATATCCTACAACATCTCAAATGCCACCAGATGATGGCTATTATTAGGCGACTGAATCCCATACAAGATAACTGCTCTTGAAATGGTTGATAGACAAAATGGCCTATGATAAATTTCTCTCCAATACCTGTCTGAATATCCATAAGAAAGAAATAGTTTACTAAAGAATTATTTCTTCCTGTTGATAGAATTAACTTTCTGTTATTTAACTCTGTCTTTCTACTGTACTATTGTATCAATTTTGCTGATAGATATAATTGAGAGAATATCCAGTAATTGGTTTATTACAAGCTCAGGTTGCCTATTTAAATTTACTTCCACTGAATAAAACCGTAAGACTACTGAGGATAAATACTTTTCTCTCTCAGATAAGCTGACGATACAATCATCAGAATAGCCTTTAAACTTTCTAAACCTTGTACCTGAAAACAACTCCCTTCCTTGCAGCCCAACAAAATGCAAGTTGCAGAAGCTTCAGTAATAGGCATTGAAGCTTCTCTGCTTCTTATAAGCTACAGGTTTTAAGAATTTAAAAAAATGACAAAACAGCATTTAAAGACACAGCTAAAATCATTACTTTGACTGATCTAAATACACTTTGAAAGTCTGTACTAACACTAGGAACTTGCTACATGAGGTTTGTTTATGAGGTGCTTTGATTCAGTGAGATTGAGGTTGGAACTGTAGCTGTAGGATGACCACTTCTCAGGGCCAAATCAAAACAAAGAAGCCTTAACAAAAATTAGTCTGCAAAAGTGGAGTGATTACTTTGTGCTCTTAATAAAAATAAAATAAAATAGGCAAACAGCTCTCCATGCAAATAGATACAAGAGCAACACTATTTCAGTGTCTCTGTTACAATAGTAAACCTGCACATATGTTAAAGGCTCTTCACAATGAAAAAATGGGTTAAGTATTAACCACAGATCATATACTCATAGAATATACAAGCATAAAAGAACCACTTCTGTCTAAGGCATGTGTGCCAGAATATTTTTTTGCTCACATAAAAATACCATATTTGCTTTTACTTAGGAATATATGCCCCAATTACAAAACAGTATAAGATTCACATAATAAGATAACAAGAGAAAACAAATACACTCTTACTTTTGTCATGATGTACTGAATCACCTTCGTCCTTTGGGATTCTAAGCAAGCGATTTGTATAGATATTCTTTATGTAAAGTTGCCGATCCTTTTCCTAAGAAGAAATAAATACTATTAAATTCCTTGCATGAGTTAAGAATTAGTCTTTACGTATTTAATTTTCTTATGCTGGGAGAAAAGTGCCAGCAATTTTCCTTTGTTCTAGACCATTTGGTGACTTTGTCATCCATTTAAACATGGAACAGCCATTTTCTTCCATGAGCCAAACCAAAATTCTTCCATTTAAAGGCTAAAAGCACATTTTTACATCTTTATAACAATGTTCAGAAAATGAGGCCTTCTGTAACATGACATAAGCTTCTGAGGAACGCTTTTAACATTACTTTTGTAAGAGTCCTGTTTTCATACTTAAATTTCAGTAACATTCTCACTAATCAATTCCTGGTCTGAAAAGGGGTTGCATTTAATTTGGACATAGAGGTTGATCTGAAAGACAATTATGTCTGTATACCTTGAATGGTCTGAATAAGCCAGGTGTTCACAATTGTAAATGTGTAAGAATAAACTGTTCTGGCATAGAAATATGATTAATAAGCATGTCTGTTCTTTATGGTAAAAGAATATAAGGTTTTGTGAATGTTAACATAGCATTAAGAAAACACACAGAAAACTGCCTGTGAAAAACACATGAAGAAATATTTAGAGAAGTCTTAAGGTGGGAACTGTACTTTAAGATTATTTGCATTCTGGAACAGCTTTACATTAGTGTTCCTGGGGCTGTAACTATTTCCATCTCCCAGATATGCACACATAAGGGAACAGACTCTGGGAGGCAATTAGCAAGTGTTGATTGAGGCATCGACACAGGGCCTAGGCACAGCATTAAACTGTCTTCCTTTCCCAGCACTACTTTGGCCTTTGCACCTGGGAAACCCAGGTGCTGCCACATGTCCAGAGGACAGTTTCTGCACCTGATACATAGCTAAGAGGAACAACCAGGCATCTGATTCCATTTAGGAGAAAGCTCCCTTGCAAAATCAACAGATGCATTGGTCACTGTACAGAAGTAAAAAGCATATTTTAACTGTGCTACAAACACAGCTTAGATTAAAAAGGCCACAAATATTTCCATGTTTTCTTGATACATACATTTTTCTTAAGCACTACTCACATCACATTACTTTACTTTGTTTTCTCTCTATTTAGTGTCACTTTTATGTTCTGTATATTTAATGTGAAGTGTTATTGTAAGTGATGAACTTGACATAGATCTCCCAAAAATATTTTTGTAAAAAACAAGCTGGAATTTGGAATGAACTCTTGAATCATTTTTGTAAGTCTTTTTTGTTACTTTTCAGATTGTAATATTTGGCTCATTTTGATTTGGAAGTGTTCCTGTAATGGAGCTCATACAAAGTTATGAGGTGGTTATATTGATCTAAATCTATCAAAACAGTAACAGGTTGTTGGGGATTATTTGTTCAAATTATGGTACATTAATCTGTTCCAATTAGTTACTGAAGTCCTTTTAACTTTTGACAAATAGACCCTATAACAATTTCATAATTTTATATTTTGACTTTTCTTTGTTAGACTACAGACAGACAGAATATGAATAAAAACTCTATTAGTAAATATTAAAAGAAGCAAGTGAATAGATAAAGACTTGAATCTTCCTGTAGGAGCAGAAACCTGTTTAGAATCTTGAGTACCTTTATTTTTTGGTGAAGAGAGTTAATTTCCATTTGCAAGTTCTTTGTAATTATCCCAGCTTCAACAGCTTTTTTATTCTCATTTGCCAGCTGTCGACTAAAGGTGCTATTGTTCAACTTCAGCTGCTTTTCTAGGCTCTTAAAAAAATGACATGTTTTACAATGTGGATGTACTTAGCATGACTGTTAAAAAGTTTTCCATTCTTACCAGATCTAAAAAATAAGCAGGCTAATATAATGAAAAGTAAGCTTCTATTTATTGTAAACAATGTATGAAATTATTGAGTACCTCAAAAATTACTTTAGAATTGAGCAAAAACAGATTTAAAACCCAATGCTACTGATCAAAAAATAAAGTGTGCCTGGCATTCAAACATGAAAAACAAGTCTGTACATGACCGTTCTGATAAAGTTAATGAAAACAATCATCCTCAAGACATTCTAAGACATTTCAGTTCACACCGAGATCGATTTACTATGGCAGCATAAAGAGGCTTAGTGTACAAGAAGAGTAGGTACTTTACCAAGTACTTTATCATCAGAACCCAGTGCCATGCACTGAAGTTATAGTTAGTAAATTGCAGGGTGAGAACCCAATCCTGCAAGCTTTTTATAGCTTCTCACTGTGACTTCTGTAAATAGAAAGTTTCGAGAGTCTGAATTCAGCTGTTTATGTTTTCATTTTCTTATAGGTAATAAAATACTTCAGATATAGCTCTTGAGATGGTAAAATGCCTCTAAGATTACCTGGTTCTTTATTTTATTATGTGAATAATGTACCCCATAGAAAATAAAATTTAATTCCTGGAGGACAATGGAAATTTCACTCTTCTAGTTTTGTAATAAAGCCCTTCTCCTGTCTCCTCATGAAAGGTTCAATAAGAATAAAGCTTTACATAAAAGATAGAAATGATAATGTGAATTATCTCCTCTTAAACTCCCACCAGACTTTTACTACACTTGTGTAATGAATCAGCCATAGAGCCAACTCTAAAAGCCAACTGCAGCGGGTAACAGTAATTAGTGAATAGGAGATGTAGCTACACCCATGCTGCCCACCAGCACCACCTGGAAAGAGTGCTTGTTCCAGCTGAGCCAGCTTGTCTCCTACAAGGGAGCAGACCAGCAGCAACCAGGTGGTCTCCACATATGACTAACCCTGTGTTTTATCAGAGCAAATCAGGGCTCAGGGAGTTCCACACCATTGCAGCTGCCCTACCCAAGAAAGGCTGGGTAACTTCGTGCTGCTGGCAGAGAGTTGAGCAGACATTCTATTGAAGATTGCCCTCTGGCTATGTGCTGTGCTTCTGACCTAATAGGGTTAAAATGGGACTTCGATTCTTAGAAATCTTTATTGCTGGATTTAATTCACTCAGGCATTACTGACAGATTTTAAAATATTGGAAGGAATACTACTTTCATTTTTTATGCCTTGAAGTCTGGATTAAAAAGAAGACTCAATGCGAGAGGATTGTATCATAATCATCAGTTTGAAAAGAAACAGCTAAAAAAAATCCACTACTCTTGCACAGAAACCTCTCCTATTATTATTTCACAAATAAAATGATACGCACATATTACCTGTATTCTCTTATTATTCACTTCCATTTTTTCTGTAAGGACTGATAATCTGAGGTAAAGTTCCTCTCTCTCAGCAAGAGTCTTGTCTTCTGAAAGCTTATACAAGGCTTGCAAATCATCTTTAGCTTTTAGCAGCGCCGTTTCAACTTTCCTAAGCTTTCTGGATGCACGTCTTTCTTCCTCCTGAGACATCCTTAGGTGTTTTCTCAAAGTACTCACCTCACTATAATGCCTTGTTAAAAGATCAGGCAAGACACTTTCTGAATTCTCATATTCACCTATTGCTTTTGAGTGCCGGTACTGAAGCCGTTTCAAAACCTGGTTTTCTAAGTTTGATGCTTCTAACTTGTGCTGCAAATCAAATATTTCATTCTTCAGCTCTTTAATTTTATGAAGTCTTGCTGATAATATTCGCTGAGCCACTTTGTTTTTTTTCAGGGAAATCATATTATTCTGCAGGCTTAAAAATGAAGAATTCTGATGTGGTATCTTCTTAGCTGGCAATTTCTTTCCCCCTGCATTCAGATCAAAGTAGATGGACACTGATATATACCAATCCATCAAGACAGCAAAATTACCGTATGTCTCCACTGCTCACACAAGCTCCTACAAAGCTCATCTAGGGTACTTAAATGCACTATGTTTGACCAAAGGCCCAAGTTCTATAATAAGAAATCATTGTTCAAATATTTCACAGATAAATACATACACAGATATACCAATCTGTAATGGATTTATGCGGGCCATAGCTACATAGGTAGCTACGTAGGCCTATAGTAGGACAAGGTTGCCTCCTTTCACTTTCTGAAGCCATTTTAATTTAGAATAGCCATCATGCTCACCTTCCTTTAATAAGGATAACAAAGTACATGTTTGTCTTCTGGGGCAAACACCAGAAACATTTTGTGAATAACTCAGTAAAGTACACTTACAAAGTATACAGTATTCCTGTATCAGTGGAAACAGATTTTTCCTCTTTGTATATATTTACTTCACTAACGTATCTGTGATCTGGGGACTGCTGAAGCCAATTCATCCCATCTGGAAGGATTTCTACGGCCTTCAAGAGGAGGACCTACACCTTGAATAGGGGGCATGACAGAAGAAAAATAACAATAACCTACAGGCCTGCAATTTACAGGAGCAGGTCCTAATTACAACACCTTATAGCAGAAAGGAGGAAGCAACAAAGCCATGTGAGAACAAGGTAAATCAAGACCCTGCCTCAGGCAGCAAAGCCATGGCCTCAGCCTCACTTCTTCCATGACCAAAGCTAGAATAGTGGAAAGCTACAACAAAAGTGTTACTTAGGAAGAGAGAGGCAAGCGGGAGAGTGGCTTCTGCTGTGGAAAAGGCTCTTCCTTGCAGCATCTGGTTGTATTTAAGGAAGCACAGGTCAAGATATGAAAATATGCAGGAGAGATACTTCATTGTTAACATTTACAAGGAGGAACTGTATTTGTGCTATATGGTCATTGCACTGAAGCATAAATTTTACGTAATATACTATGACTAAGCTGGCCAAAACATAAGTTTTTGTGTAAGAGCTGACATGTTTGTGCAGGCATACAATTTTTATTAACTTTCCTCAGGAAAGATTCTTTTCAGACTCATCAGCTTATGCATAGTCAAAACCAGAGAAATCACAATATTTGCAGGAAAGCCATTCAACACTGAGGAATAAAAACTGCAAAGGTGTTCCCACATCTCAGATCATTATCCTGCCTCTTGGATCAATGAATATTATGGAATAACATAATAAGAGGTCTCTACCTCTCTTTCTCTTCCCAGTGTTCAAAACATGATTTATTATTCTTCAGGGAAAAAGCATTTCCCCTGCCCCCGTCATTACCACAAAAACACCATAGAAGGGAACAGCTGCATTTCTCAAGACAGTCTCATTTGAATACTACCAGAAAACAAATTACCTTTATTGTTTTGGGAAAAGATCTGCTGTTCTTTTTTCTTCTTTCTTGTTTTTTCATTTTTCTCCATTTTCTTCTCTTCAGTTTCGGACAGTTGTAAACAACGGCTGCTTCTAGCTGTTTCAGAGCAAGTCACTGACAGAATAGTTAGTGTGATGATTTTTACTTCTGCATTCTCCGCTGTGTCACCGACAATCATTACCTCTGCTTCAGCTGGTGCTTCTAATACTTCTGTGCTTTGGAGAATCATTTGTGTCACATACTTACTAGGACTTCCTATCCTCCTACACTAAAATATGAAGGAAGTATTCATTAGAATTAATCACTGCTGTGTAGAAGGCTTAAAAACTGACCTCCATGACCTATCATGAACTAGAATGTTAGTGAGTTACTTACAGTTAACGTAAATAATATTAAACAGTCTGCAAGCATATTAAGCAGTACTAAGGAATACCAACCCATTAAAATAATTGTGTGTTCTGTAGTAAGCGGTAACTTTATTTATAGAAATAATTGCAATATGAAATATAATCGTTTAACTCAGAATTTACTGTAATACTGGCATGTGTTTTCCGAAGATTATTTACAAGATACTACTGCTTAAATGTAAGCAGATATCACAGTTTGTTTCCAGTAACATACTCATTTTATCCATGATAAGTATATTTAAAAGAAGTGCAATTGTGTTTATGCTCGGTATCTAAAAAGTGCTTTGCAATATTAAATAATAATTAAGTCTCTAAACTTAAGATGATGGTTATTGCTAATTGTATCCTTTTGTTACTTTTAGCTTTCCATTCATGTCATAAAAGTATCATTTAGTCATATTTTTCAATACTTAGATCACAAATTAGATCACAAAATGAAGTTATCTTAACTGACATATTAACATAATAGGCAGAGGATGTAGCAGCACCTAAAGATGTACAACGGCTGTCTGATTTTGACACTGAAATAAAAATCTTCGTAAGTTTTTGGGACAATGTTTATTTTACTTATTTTATAATAGAAACAGAACAAAAAGCTTGCTAAATAAAACCTTACAATATAATAAAAGTACCTCTGCACAATTTCAAAAGAAACATTAGGAAAAAAAAACTCATTCTTTTTAACAAGGGCAATTGTTTCACAGCCTAACCATACTTAATACATTTGTTTCCTTTTGAAAATGCTGTAAGACACTGCTCTACCTGTCTGAAAATATCACCTGTGATGCACTGTTGTTGTCAGAAATGTGGTTCTCTGATGCGGTTATCTTACTCTGTTTGACGGGTTTTATTTGGAGTCATCTTTTTTTCAGTAGTCTCATTTTCAAGCAAAATTAATAATTAAACATGTAGGAGAATTCAAATAGAATATATCAAGCATAAAATAAAATGCAAAGGGGGGATTAATCAGAATGTATAAAAGAAAAAGGGTACTTAAATCCTACTGTTGTTCTGCTAAAGTT
>JANHGO010006747.1:0-20959 GCA_024606505.1 Aquila spilogaster
GAGTACTGTGTTCAGCTCTGGGGCCCCCAACATAAGAAGGACATGGACCTGTTGGAGCGAGTCTAGAGGAGGGCCACAAAGATGATCAGGGGACTGAAGCACCTCCCTCATGAGGACAGGCTGAGAGAGTTGAAGTTTTTCAACCTGGAGAAGAAAAGGCTCCGGAGAGACCTTATAGTGGAATTCCAGTACCTAAAGGGGCCTACAGGAAAGCTGGAGAGGGACTTTTTTACAAGGGCATGTAACGACAGGACAAGGGGTAACAGTTTTAAACTGAAAGAGGGTAGATTTAGGTTAGATGGAAGGAAGAAGTTCTTCACTGTGAGGATGGTGAGACACTGGAACAGGTTGCCCAGAGAGGTTGTGGCTGCCCCATCCCTGGAAGTGTTCAAGCCCAGGTTGGATGGGGCTTTGAGCAACCTGGTCTAGTGGAAGGTGTCCCTGCCCATGGCAGGGGGGTTGGAACAAGCTGATCTTTAAGGTCCCTTCCAACCCAAACCATTCTATGATTCCATGAATCTGTTCTCACTTCCAGCATCTAAGGATGAGGCTTCTAAGGGTCACCTTCTTTTTATCATGTTTATACTTTCTTTGCTAAGACAAAGTCACTGTTTTATTACCCTGACTCCTTCTAGCCCCCAGCTTTAGCAATGAGGCTAGTAATTTGTTGGAAACGGGATCTAAGAGCCTTACAGAAGGGGTTTTTTTGGAGTGGTTTTTTTGAGCACTTCTATGTGAAACCATTTCCTTCCCTTTTGTTTTTACAACAGTCCCCCACAGTCCAACAGATGCTAATTTTACCTCACAAGCTTGGTCGTGTACAGTGGGATTTTCTTCACCTAATTTTAGCTGCCTACAAGTTAATGGTCTAACTTAGTCACACAGGGTTTCCTTTATCATGGACAGAAAGAAGTAGGTGTCAGCAGAGGATAACATTTCCCCTACCTTTGGAATTTACCTTAGACTTGGACAACTCAGCTTTTAAGTACCTAATGTGGGTTGAGATCCAACCCACCTGTAGTATTAATGAATGTTCCATTTTCATAGCGGTTTACTTGCTATTTACACATATCGTATCTTTAGACAGTTCAGCAATAATGAAGCAACAGAATGCAACTCAGATTAGAAATAAAGTCCTACAGGCCTGCTGGAAACTTAATTATTAAACTAATTTTTTGCTAGTTTCCTACAAATTAACATTGTTACTTTGTGATATATGTAGGTCTCAGTCCTGCTAGGTGCCGTGCACTTGCAGCTTATTCATTCAGCTGCATTTTACAGTGAGCAGGGCACATGCCTTCATTGGTCACAAATGCCTTGTAAACCAGATGATTAATTTTAAGATGGGCCTTTGTGAATCAGCTCTGATTTGTAAAACCCTCAACTGTTCAGGTAACTCTTTTATTCAAGACATTCCCCAGGTTCTTAGCCTCATAGCAGTATGTCTTCTGACACCAGCTGGTGCTTTTCTAATTTCTCTCAGATAACAGGTCAGCAGGCTCCTGCCCCTTTCTTTTGTTGTAAATCTGGAAAACTGGCAAACACTGGCAATTGCATTTGGCTCTCGGGGATGTGATGCATTTTGAGAAGCTGAGGCTGCAGCAGCCAAGAGTAACCCCCCAAAACAGGGTGTGTAATGCTCCTGTGTGGAACTTGAAACTATTGCAGAAGCTTTGTGTCTTTACCATTAGTCTGAAATCTTACCTAAAAAATAGGATTTGTTGGGTTTATCTTTTTTTTTTTTCTGTTTCACCTACTTAAAAAGGATGAGCATGCATGTGGATGTATTAGAATAATCCAATATGTAGAAATACCAAAAAAACCTGTCACAGTACTGCTATTAAGGGAGGTGCAAGCTGAAATTTTAGCTCCTTATTCAAATTCCCCCAGAATCCAAATATGTTTCAAAGACTTAATTAGGTACCATCCATTGAAAAGAAGCTGTTACTAACTGCTGGAGTTGGTGGTTGAATACACAAGCTATGGAGGTGACTGGGTGAATGAATCAGGAGGTGGGATTTCCAGTATTGCTGTCAAGCCTCCAGCATTTCTTTTTTTAACTCAGAGACCTTTCTTCCACTTTCTCTGTACTTCAAAGTAATGAAATGTCCGAAGTGACAGCTCCTGCAACACTTCTATCTTTAATCCTCTGCTGGTCCCTGTATTTTAGTCTATGCATGTAAGGTGAGAACGTGCAGGTATAGGAAGCCCAAAGCAGCTATTGCAAATACTAGGGTAAAAATTTTAGTCACATGGTGGATCATTTAGTTGTTTCTTTGCTATCTAATCAGGAAGTTCTGTCGGTAATCTGGAAATGCAACAAATCTTTTGAATAATTATCTGCTGGAGCTGCAGATCCTCATATCTGTCAGCAAATTGCTGAGAGATCATGGGACCGTTCGTGAGGAAAAGAGCTGGTTTTTGCTGCAAACTACCTGAGCATGTGTTTCCTTAGAGCAGCAGAAGCTATGCAAGTGGTGCTGCTCAAAGGGAGATTGCTGTTAACTCCCTAATGACTGCTCGTACTTTGGCAGAAAAACTCACATCAGTCGGTTGAGGAACTGAGAGGGAACAATGGAAAAATAAGCAAACACTCTAGGAGTCGGGGGACTGAAATATAGAAATATAACTTTTCTGGTAAAGTAAGTGCAAACGGCTGAAGATTTATTGATTGCAACCCATATTGCAATGGTCCCTGAGCTAGCACTTTAATAAAACCAGGGAAAATGACAAACAAAAGGAGCCCCAGAAATCATAAATCTCAGTGTATGTGCCGAATGGTGTGGAGAAAGTAATCAGCAAAAAACAATCAACTCCGTCTCAATTTGGAAGCACAGAAAGTGCCATTTGGGGAGGACAGAGGGGCAGAAAACCTTGGCTTATTCGGTCTCGCCTATTTCAGATGGCAGCCAGCACCAGATGCTTCGGAAAAACATGTAGGAAATTCCACAGCACGCACATGGGGGATAATCTGTCCCCATCTCCTTGCCAGGAAGATCTCATGCTAATCCTTAAAATTTAAGAATATTTTTACAACTTGAAACATCAGGTTTTATATTGCTCTCAATGTTCCATTTAAGTGTTAACCAGTGTAACTGGATAGTCAAATAGTTGTTTGAAACCTGCTAAACCTAATTTCTCTTGGAATTTTTTGCAATGCATTAAATGCCCAGTTAATTTTAAGGAATATTCCAGATTTATTACTCTTACTTTTGCAATGACCTGAGCTAATCCAGTTTTGTCCAAGCAGTCATTTCTCAGTGTTCAAAATACCACGTACAAGAATTGTAAAAAGAAAGCACTCCCCTCATTTTTCAGGTTGCAGCCTACACATCTTATTCTTGTCTTCCCTCTGTTGCCAAAAAGAGAGTATCCATTTCAGAGGTGTGGCTAGGTCTGTGCCTGGGGTAGACTTTCTGCATAGGATCCAGTTTGCCTAACTTGCTCCTGGTTTTTGAAGATGTAGGCTACATCTATGCTAGTAAGTTAGAAAGTCTGGGACAGGAGCTAAGCACTGGGACTTTATTTACAGAGTTTAATTGCTGGAACGATCCTAGAAATATTTTCCTCCAATAAGTAGCACTTTTCCAAACAGTTCCCAGGAAGAGCTGGCATGGCAGCACAGCCTAGGTGAGAGAAACCTTTGCCATCAGTGTTTTAAAGGAAGCTACCCTGTTTTGGAGGGTAAGAGAGCTGACTGCAGCATGCACACAGGCTGGGGTCTCTCAGTCGGTCTCAGTGACAGAGAATTGTCCCAAACACATCTGACAAACTGGTACATATGCAGCCTTGAGAACCCACCCTCTGCAGGCAAGTACATCCTATGTAGCCAATGGAGGTAAGTGCTTTTGATCCCAGAGGGGCTGTCATGCCTAAATTGTGCCTACAGATTTTTCTCTTGGGGATATCTACTGATCAGACACAGAGCTTCATCTGCTTTAGCCCTGACACTTTGTTAGCACCTGAAATTGCAGTGCAAGTCCTGTCAGGCGGTGCAGTTCCCATGCTTTATTGATTAACTCCAAGAAACCGGGTATCAGGAGCTCTCCCATTATATTTTCTTTTCATTTTCAATCACTTTGTATTGAACGAGATAGGGAAAAAAGTAAAAACTAAACCTGAATTTGCAGACTTTTATCTAAGCAAAAATGGAAGTATGCTTTTTTGATTAATTTCCCATTTTAGAAATACCAGAGGGCTTGTGTTGTGGTACTACCTAGACATCTCAGTCAGAATTCAAGTACCCCTTTCAAATTCAGATGCCTCTGAGCAAACATGTACAATAAGAGACCTCCTGTCCCATAGAGTTTATCCTGGAAATAAACCAAATAGTCAAAGAGGGAAGAATAAAACAGAGGCCTGGAGAGTACAGTGATGTGCTTGGGATTAAGAAACTGACAACAATGTGCTTAAAATTAAGAGATTTAGAGCAACAGAAGACTTTAATTAATCAGACTGTCAGAACTAACTGCCAGGTAAAATATATCTGCTGATAAATGTATAACTGCTGGTAACATACATCCTTCACTTCAGCAGCAGAAAAGGAAAAGCAAAGGAATTTCTGGAGGAGCATTGGCTGAGATGTGCTCTTAATTATGCTGCTCAGGCACTGACAACTGCATATCAAATGCTGTACACCAGTGTCACCAATGAGCAACAACTGTTTAATTAATATTTATGAGGATGCATATTGATGTTAATTCTACTCCCTTTGTAGGGGGAAACAAAAGTTACAGTATACTTAACGGTTTCCTTGCCACTGCTGCAAAACACCGCTACCATGTATACCATGCTTGTGCCAATGCATGAAATCCCACCCAGCTACCATCTCCGCTTTCTGCATCACCTGTTTTTTAGTTTGTTGGTTTTACTTATTTCCACCTTATCTAAAGATCTATTAGGATTTTGAAGACTCTGTTCCTCTTACTCTGAGACATCGCTGACTGTTTTCACCTGAGGTTTTATTTAAGTTATCTTCTGTACTCAAAGGTTTTCATGCATGGGTAGCCATGTGGCAAAGTTTGTTATTAATTAATCAATATTTTTTTAAAAAGCACACGGAGGCATATCCAAAGTTGAAAAGTAACAGATTCCAGAGTATACTTTTTTTCTTTTCGTAGAAGCAATACCTTACACTTTTATAGCACCTTATCCATGGACAGAATCTGAGGATTCTGCAATGGTACTGAAATTAAGAATCAATCGATCACATAATGTCAGTAATCACTTAAAAATGCTTAAGACAGAGAAAGCAAAGAGATCTCAGGCTTAGACTTGTACAAGAGGAAAATTTGCTTTGATTAGCAGTCAGTGCAGAGAGCAACCTTATCTGAGAAAGCTAAGAAGTTGTCTGTTTCTGAAAAAACTCACATTATATTTTTTTAGCCCCTTTCACACATGGATTTCACAGCTACAATGAGGAATAAAATTAGTTTCTCAATATTTCCACTGTACATGCAATAGATGCTGATCATAAATCCGCTAACTATAAAGTCTGAAAGGACCACAAGGATCACTGTTTGACTTCATGAATAAAAGATGCTGAAGAGTGGATGATACTTCTTTTTGAAAAACTGTTGATCTTGAATTTGAAATTGGCAGCAAATATTATCAAATATCTCTTTTTCCATAGAAGTATTTATTAGAGTTGAACAACCTTTTCTTATTAAGACTAAATTCATTGAATCTTCCATTCTCAAGGTTCTTCTCCAAATCTTCTCCAATTCATCAAGGTGTTAGTCCAGTTTAACCGGTGCTCCCATAGGTTATTCCAGTTTTAGACAGTGCTTCCATACAGAAGTTATCTTCTTCTCCAAGTTCCTTTCTCCATACTGTCAAAAGTTTCTTGATGTGCAGCATCGCACGGGGAGCTGGTGTGATGAGTCACAGCTGGCACAGTTTCTTTGTACAGTGGTGGTCTATATATTTTGCCAGGCACCGAAGCAGCTTTTAAGACTTTAATTGAAGAGGTGAGCAGAGACAAAGCTCTATCTCTTGCTCCCTGGGCAGTGCATTCCCATTACACAATCAACAACCAACAAATGGAAATACTTCAAGGAGTAGGATTTGGAGATTCAGGTCTCCTTCCAGCTCAGCAATCTTGCTACTAATTTGTGGAGCGGGGCTGGCTTTTATTTGTCCTTTTTTCTGCACCCATGAATTTTCCATTCCTGGTCCAGCAGCTCAGCTTCTAGATGAGAGATGATGGGTGCTCAGATCTAGATTTACACACACTTTATGGTTAGGAAAATATCCTGTAACAAGGGATGTGATCCCCTCTATTTATAAATACACTCTTAACTGTTACCAAATGTTGGTTACATATAACAAAAGTAGGTCACAATTAGGGTCATAAATTATGTGAATTGCCTGAAAAACATCAGTGTATGTTGTATTGATTCCAGCTTATTATTTGAAAAAGATGGCACCTGTAAAAAAAGTAGAAGATTATGATAATTACTGGAGAAGAACAGCAAATCATGGAAAGTTTCTGCAAAAACTGCAATACTCGTCAGCTTCAAGAATGCTTCCCATAAGAATAAATTCGAATCCAAGACTACAGAGTCATCAGTATCAACATCTGCGTATCTTTAACTGTGTGAATGTTCTGAAGCTTTTAATGAGGTCTGATTGCTGAATATCAGAACTGGGAGGGAAAGAAAGAGTGAAAAAGAAAGTAAAACTGAGAAAAGACTTGGAGCAGTGAACTTCTGTTGTGCAAGTTTCCCTGCAATATCTCAGACAACTCAAGTGGGTTAAACTACACACTGATTGACTGTAAATAAAATCAAATTCTGCTCTCTAAGAAAACCCCAGCATTAATAACTTGAAATGAAAATGAGTTTCAATTAATTCATTATAAAAACAATGAAATAATTACAACAAATTATGAATATTTACTCATTCCGAAAGCTTTTTTTCACGCGAAGCACAGCATTCCCAAAGTTAACTGTAAAGGTATACATATCAGACAAACGTAATTGCAAAACAAATGCAGAGAAAGGCTGTGTCTGCAACTAGAGGCACAGGGCTGCAGTCGCCTGGTTAGAGCTCTCGCTGTCCGTGCTCCCAAAAATGCAGGGCAGCAGGGCTAAAGGGGAACTGCCAAGGGCAGGCAGGACGGGAGCTGCGCTCCCAGCACTGCCTTTGTTTGTAGCTGGAGAAATTGGAAGTGTCCTTCCTTCTTCAGCTGTCTACCAGCAGTTTCCTACATGGAGAGAAAGAGGTTAGGGGTCTGATAGATGGGTTGCGAATTTCTCTGCAGTGGTTTATATCTCCATCTGATTGTTTCACTGGCTCGTCAGAAGTTACCATCCCTGCCACAATGGTAGCATAGGAGGATTTGAGTTCACATTTAGCAAGTCCTGTTTGTATTCTCTGTATTTGTCCAGCCTGGCTTGCCAGATGTAAGTTCATGTATTAGCTTGGGAATCATTGTAGCTAGTGCTGCTACCCCTCAAAAGCCTGAGATAACCTCTCATGCACAGATGGGATAGACAGAAACATCTAAAACAAGTCCTCACATGTCATCTTTCAGCTTGTTTCAAGGCAATTCTGCTTTTTCTAAGAAAACTTTAGCTCTGGCAAGCATCAGGTGAACAGTTTCAGGCCAGTTCCTGAAGTTGATGTGACAGCCTTGCTTGTACAGTAATTGTACTAGCTCCTTAAAACTCATTTATACATTGCAGGAGAATGTTGCTTACCCACTGATAATAGATAGCTGGCATTCACAAAGACATATATTTAAAAAGTAGGCAAAAGTTTTGAAAATGAATGAATGCAATAGAGGTCAATTCTCAAGCGTTCTGAACGCATCTTAAAAGACGGTGACATTGATTTTTGCTATGTATATCCCATTAGGAGTAATTGGGTCAGGAAGACATTTATGCATCTAATATACTTGTATAACTTTCAGTGATAAAACTGGGAGTTGGGTTCAGATTAGAGTGTTATTGGAAGTGCCTCTCCACCAGTTCAGCTTCTAAGAACAGCAGAATGAATGTGGCTTAATGCTTTGCAGTAAATCTCATGACATCTTTTTATTGACTCTAAAATTCTAATGATAACCAGGAAATGCAGACTGAGAAAAACTGCTGTGATGTAGCAAAACCTCCTTCTATAAATATTATGGAACACATATGCATTAGTATTTCTAAAGTTTTTTTTTATTTTAACAAAGATGCAGAAATTTTTATATTCTCTAAGTAGATTTTAATGGACCTTTGAAATTTATTAGAGTGTTTTAGTCATTCAGTCAAATTAGAATTAATATCTTCTGCCTAAGGAACCAAATCCTGGTGGTGGATCATATTGCAGTAAGAGTGTGGTAGGTCTTTCAGCTATGTAAACCATCTGTGCCATGAGTTCAGTGACACAAGAGACTATTGACCAGGTGCACAAAGGAGCAAGACATATTGCTTGACCATGGTAGCCTTGGTTTCCAATTTCCAGAATGGTGTTGTGTCAAAAATGCTGGCAACAAAAGGTGAAAAGCAGGCAGCTTTCAGGGGGAAGTGAGACCTGGTGAAAGGAGTTCTCTGTCTTTTCCCAGACGGTCCTATGCTGATCATGATATTATCTTTTCCTTCAGCTGAAGCTATTCCCTGAGAGTCAAGCCCCCGCCACAGCTCTCATGCATCTGGGCTTTGTCCTAGAGCAGGAAAAAAATGTTTTCAAATGTAATAAATTCAGAAAAAAAGTCATTTCAGAGTAATTAGCAGCTGCCCATCAACAGCTAACTACCAGAGCTTCAAAATTTTCTCTCTGTTTTTGTAAACATTTTTAAGAAAAAAAGAACAGAATCAAGTTTTGAAAATATTGGAATGTTTTGTATAAATGCTTTCAAGAGAAAGAGCTCTCCTTTGGGTGAGATATTTTGTTTCAGCTTTTCACAGATACTGAAAACAGTGTTTGCATATTGAAACTGAAGAGCTTTAAAAATAGAATGAAGAACTTTAAATAATCCACAAATGAAAGTTATTCAATCTGAAGCAAAAATGGGATTTTTTTCATCTCAGTTACTAAATATGTCAATAATAACTATAAAACTATTGCTACTAATACTAATAGTACTTTATTATTAAATAACTAAAATTCTTTTTTAGTTACCTGGTCCTAAATCTGGAGGGTCCCAGGTAAAAATATTCTCTTTTACTCAGGTCTTACACAGGAAGACCTCATAAGAGTACTGCTTCAGCTTGTTCCCAAGAAAGAATGCATATTTTGGCTATTTCTGCTCCTCTTCCAAGTAAAGTAGATAATAGGATGTGTTGGCCCAAAACTTATGTTTCCACACATGGCCTGTTAATATCTGCTTCAACTATTCCATCTAGTGGAATTTTACCTCTATTGTCTTCTCTAAGCAGAAATGTCATTAACCCGGTAAGAATTACTTGTTATTCATGTGCTAGTGCTTCAAGGTGGGAATTTTGTTGTGTAATCCCATGCATCCTGCTCAGTCTACAAGAGCTGTCCCACAGCTCCTAGGGTAAACCCTCCCAAATTTTTCTCTCTGTAACGCAAAAATGAGAAAAATTATGAATTTATGTATCTGTTATTCTGATACTCTTGTTCATTTGTCAGATTTTGTGACTCTTCTTCACATGTGATACCCCATCCAGGTAACAGCTGAATGGCAGTAGAGGTGATTACAGCCAGGAATTACCTTCCTACTGGTGGCTCTTATCTTTCTGCAGAACTGGAACCCGCCATCTGAGGCTGCCAGCCTTCCAAATCTTTCTTACCCTTGTGTCCAAACTCCACTGAATTAGTAGGTATGCACTTTCAAACGTAATGTCAAAGAAAGTGTAAAACTACAGAGTGGAGTCATATCTAGTGCCATTTTAATATTTCTGGGTCTGCAGCTTGTCTTTGATACGAAGCAGAATCCCCTTAGACCAGTCCTCTCGTAGTCTCAGTCTCCTCCCTGATGCTGTTAGTATCTCACTTATTTCTTCTGTTGTGAGTCTTTCTTCCTCTCATTTCAATGCTTTTGTTCACATTGCACCCATGTTTTGGACCCTTTTCCCATCTTGCTGTCAATCATCCACTCTCTTTTCTCCTGTCTTGGGGGAGTCAGCTGTGTTCTTATTCAATGAAGACACACAGCCTCTGTCAATGAGAAAACCCTGGGCTTCTGGTCTGCTCCCCAGGGCAGAGCCTACAGCCTCTTTAGGTCATCAGCATTACAACCATCTGAGGGGATTAATAATAATAATAAATTCCCAATGTCAAGTAATTTCTATAAAGAAGGAGGCTGGTTTTTTTTTCTTTTCTGGAAAGAATTATTGCTGTTAGCATGCAGAAGACAACTTGTTTATTGCTAATTAACCACCTACAGAGCAGACGCTTAACCTGAACTACACCTTTCAAGGGAATATCCAGAGGCTGAATTTACTGGGCATCTTTATAAGTATTAAGTACCTACGTTTACTACTGAGCAGTAGCAAATTATTTCAGAAATGCCCTAGGTGAGGGAGAATAGTTTGGGGAAACAATGTTAATTAGAGTCAGGAAGTTCAAGGCTGGAAGTTTCATGGCAGGGAATTGTGCTGTGTACATGGTAAGGTATGGGAGTTGTGCTCTGTGAATCTGTCTGAGTAAATGGCAGGATCCTGAGGCTCGTAGAGGTGGTCTACTATCCCAGCAACAATGGCAAATCCATTGTCCTTAGCTTTGCGATTTGCCGAGTGTTTGGGTTGTCATTCAGGTGGAGTGACCTTACATGGAGGATGTTGACAAAGGCATTTCTTTTTTGCCATTTCTTGGGGGTTTGAGATTGGATGAAGACACTGAACCTATACTCTGTATAATATCATCTTATTGGAAGAGTGGCTGGTATTGATATTTAGGAACATGACTGCTAATGCCAAGGCCCAACCTTCACTTTTTCTCCAGCTACAGAATATTAATGATCCTCATAATTAGGAAGATTTCTCATAACCAAAGAATTTATGGTTCAATGTTGTCCTACAACACTGTTGTACCTCGCTCTTGTACCCGAGTGAAATCTTTCTTACACCTGCTCTCTTTGTCTGTAAAGGTCGTAATTTAGATAGCAGAATGCAAAATAACCCTGCAAACAGCACTACTCTTCAGTGCTCTTTTGCAAAAGACAAGAATTCTTTTCCAACAACAAGGCTCTGTGCCTTGAGTTATATTTGCATGTGTAATTTTTTGCTTCATTGCCCCTAATGTGTACTTACAAGGTATTATTTTTGAGGACAGCTATAACTGATTGGAACACAAACCACTGGGTTTATCACCTCTTGGACTTGGATTTGTGTCTTATCCTTAGACAAATGCATATGGAAAGCTTTGTTCACTGCATTGCATATTGCAGCTTACTCCCCAAATGTACAATACATAATTCAACAGAGTCTGGTGTAGTTGTCAGCTTTTCCTCAGAAAGAAACCAGCTGTTTAGAAGGCTGAAGCAATAAAGTATTTTTGGAAGAGCTTCCCCTCATGGATTTCTACAGCTCCTCTCAGCTCATATTACTAAGACAGATACAGTAACAAATTTACAGAAAAGGGATGAAATCTGGATTTAAGCCAAATGAGGGTTTCTGCCTCCACTGACTTTCCCCACTCTTTGACTTATGGTTATACATGTGAAATGGGGGAGAAAGAGGGCAGCCTAATGCTTCTCATGCTAATTTACACTTTTTGTGTCTAGAGCAGTTCATGTTTTCTCAAGGACCTCTGTGTGAAGCTGAGTGAGTCACTGAGACACAGACCTATAAAAGGCATTTCATACATCCATAACATGTATACCTAGAAGGCATTTAGGGTATAACTTCACTATCATAGCAGGGAGGAATCCCTGTTCCCCAGGGCAATCAGAGTGTCTCATGTCTGTACTGCTCGATGACATTACCTTCTGGAAAGGACTAGCTTTGTTCATGTGCTGCATTAATGACATAAATCTTTGTTCGATGGCTATAGCACAGCCCTTTTTTGTCTCTTTGCACACAAGCTTTCCCAGCTCACATAATTTTCCACATTTGTGTCCTACTGCAGTGTGTGGTGGTGGAGTGTCCCATGTATGTGTTCCATGCTGGCATGTCCTGTATTAAGGTACTTCATGCCACACATGCTGAAAGGCTTTCTTTAGTACAGGGCTAGCAAAGCATAGCCAGAAGCACATCGCTTGAATCCTCATGGCTATCAAATCAGCTGCTAAACACAACGTAGACAAATATGACATATAAGATATAAACAAGCCCTTCTGAAATCTTCCTTGCAGAGACAAAGTCTAAAATATTGATAAACTTCTTTACCCTCTAACTCCTCCTCCACAAAAAATACAGAAATATGAATTATATTTCTCCTGAGTACTCCTCTCACATCTCGCTTTTATAAAATACCACACAGATAAAGTGTAAATTAGTTCTCCCAATCCTCACAGCTATTAAAAAATAAATACACGAATTCACATCTCTCTTCCCTCACACACCTATGCAATAAACCATGATATCTCTTTAAAGCATCCATTAGTCTTGTGAGCCCAGTCTTTCTCATCTATAATATCTGTGGGGTTACAACAGGGTCAAGCATGCAAAATGAAAAGCTTCTATAAGGCCAAACAGTTAAATTCTGTATGCAGGCAGCAAGTGCCTTTCAGCAATTGCTCCCCTCCCATATCTTTGTTACCTAGATATGAGACACTGAGGCAGTCTGTCCTCCACACTGTGCTTGTGCGAGAGAAAAATATGCAAAGACCCCAAACTCTGATGGGCATATCATTTAGAATGACCAATCTATTATCAAACATATATATATTTAAAAATATGTACATGTAGACTGATTTAAACAAGAGACCAGTCTGATGCAGTAATAGATATGTGATCAGCCTGACCACAGTTTAAAGAAAGGCCTTCTCCTACTCACCAGTGTGCTGAAGAGGTGTCTTGTTGACACAAAAGAAGGAAAAAAAAGAGCTACATATGTCTCTACCTGCCCTGGTCAAGGCTGCGTTACTGGTAAGTTGATCTAGGGCGTAAAGAAACAGCATCTTCTTTGGGGGTAGCACTGGCTGAAGAGAGCTCTTTGGGGAGGGACCCCAGTAGGGACTGGGGAAAGAAGGACCCATCATAAGAAAGGCTGTTGGCTCCTTCTGTAGTTTCCTACTCAAGGTGCAGAAAAAGCTAACAGGAAAGGAAGACCATAGACTACCAACACCAACTGCCAGTGCCCTCCCTTCTGCTCCTGCTTCTTTTAAAATGGGGTAGTGACATACATCCTTTCTGCACAGCTTGCATTCTGGCACCTGAGATGTGTGTCGGTGAGCTTTTGCGATCCGTGTATTTTGTGGAGCACATCCTCCAGAAGAATTTGAGTGCATGATGGTGGCCATGCTGTTCGGGGCTGGGTAGCAACTAGCAGTGGTAGAAAATGGCAGCCAGAGTCAGGATCTCACCTTCAGATGTATCTGTGAAATTACTAAAAGCAAGTATGTCAGCACCTGGAGGCACACAAGATGTTGCACTGTTGTCCATACACCTGCCTCCCAGCAGTTTCTTCCCTTGGATCAACAGCAAAACTGTGTAACTTTGTGCATGGGTACCTGAATTAGATATTTCTTTGGCAATCCCATGTGAATCCTTCCAGGCAACACAGGCAGGGAAAACCCTGATACAACCTAGGCACTAAATGAGCTTTTTGGCAGCGTTATGGTTTGTATGTACACCGGGGCAGAACTTCATGAACCTGGTGTGTCATAAGTCAGAAAACTAAGAAACCTACAGACTTCACATTAGACAACGAAGTCGGAGGACAGTAACGTCACAAGTCCACCTTATGACTGCCTGAAGCACCTATACGGGAAGGTGGAGAGGACCGAGGGTGTACCTACATGAACTCCTCTCTTTCCTGCTCCGGATGAACTTGCAGCAAATCCAGCCTGAAAACCATTGCTGTGGGATGGGGGTCAACGATATCAAGACCTTTCATTCAGAATTAATGGAAATACTTGGGTGATGCAATGCTGGGCATAATATATAGTTTGTTTGTATTTTGTTTTTCTCAGATATAGAAAGACAAATACAGTTGAAAAGTAAATGTATAGTACTTACCAAGCTGTAACATCACTGCAATGGTTAACTTGTTAATGTTTGTGCAATGCCTTGACTGAAGATGTAAAATATCAAGCATTATTGTTGTTAAGATACATTGAGATTCCCATTGTTCTAATCTTTACTCACACCCACTTACAGTGATTAGTTTTTATCGGTCTTCAATATAAGATAACCCATTCTGAGATATTGCTGCCAGTTTTAATATATCAGTAGTCAGACAGGCTCATCAATTACCTCAAAATCAAACAGCTTAACGGAAAAAAATAGAAGTAGCAAGATTTGATTTGAATCCATCCAATCAGGCCCTACCTGGAAAAGAGATACAGCTTCAATGTCTACCGGGACTTCATCTCTTCTGCTGGCTAGGTTGCTCCTGGAGGGATATATAAGGACAAATTTTGATTTTCATTGCTCTGTGCAGTTCCATTGACTTTAATGGGATTGGAAAGAATACTTAAGAAGAGAATGTGGTTTGCAACTTTACCTTGCTTCCATCAGCAGGCCATATGACTTTAATAAAATATAGGGTGAAAGTTCTTTAAGAATGACAAAGAGCCTGGACATTCTCAAACTGTTGTCTGTGCCTGGCTGATTTGTTAGCCATTCTCTTCACACAAATAATACAAATTATGATGGGATGACTGTGGCACAGACTGTGCTCTCATGACCTGCCACGTCTACCACTAACTTGTTCGTGTTAGAATTACCACTTTGTGTTAAACCAACAACATAGTGGTGGTTTTTATCACATCTCTTTTACATCCACCAACATGATACTGCCAATTTCCCATCTTAAATTCAATTTTTGAGATCGTTGCTGCATTTCTTCTAGTTCAGATTCATGATTTGCATGCTTGCTGTAACTGTATGCAAATTTTTGTTCTCCTTTGTACTGTGTATGAGGCACGAAACACCCTCCACAGCTCTGGAGAATAGCTTGTACATCTTACTATCCACTTACTAACATCTCTTTTTCATTAAGGCCAGATTAAGCATGGATTCCGTGAAATAAAATTCAGTATCAGAGCTTAGCTTATATAGAAAGCTATTCTAAATCAAATCTACAGCAAGGATATAATGTTAATACAGATGCACTGAGGAATTATTAATACTGAAAAGTGAAACATCTATTTGCAGCGCAAAGTTTCTCTCTCTTTTTCTTAGTTTTCCCCTCCCCTCTGCTCCCTGCTCTGCTTTAAAGAAAAGTGCCACAGATGACTTTTCAGCATTCAGTTTGTAGAATCTCATAAAAACAACGTGATTGAAATTCTCCAGACACAGCTTGGCTTCAAGATGTAAATAATGTTCTTATACTGATTTCCAGAAGCTCACTAAAAGCATTAAAATTGCAACTTAACTATTCTCTGGGAAAAAAAAAAATAATAAAAAAAAAAGAAAAGGTGGAAATATAATTCAAGAAGGGATGAACATTATTACTGCCAGCAAGTTCGATCTTGTAAAGTTGCTTCCCTGAAAGACAAGCTTTAGCTTGCCTGAGCATTTCTCCAACCATGATTTATGTTTGAATTTACTACGTGTTGGCAAGATTTTGCAGTCCATTCAGCCCAAGCTTAGGCTCAACTACCAATGAAAGCAAAATAAATACTGCAGGGTAATATTTACTGGAGGTCAAAGTAGTGTGAAAGAATAAGAGCAAATTTGTTATGTAATTATTTGTTATATAATTATTATTTTTGATTACACTTGCTGGCCATTTAGATAAAAAAAATATCCATTTGTACAGCTGGCATGCACAAAAAGAGGCTACACAGCTTCAGATATCTGACGGTTCTGAGGATTAAGAGAATAATTTGGTTTATTATGACTGTCTGGGTTGCTTGACCTAGCTGAGATGTGAAGAAGTATGTGTCAGGTATTTTATTTTCCGTAGAAATTGCTCTATGTGAGCCAACAGGGCAGCAAGTGTGATTCAGTAAGAACATTCCCTACCATTCTCTGGAGCTGGGGGCAAAGGAGAATAGTGAGGAGAGAAAAATGAAAAAAAAAACCCAACCAAACCCAACCCTGTTTTTAAAAGAACTGCATGTTTCCTCTGTAATAGATCTCCAGGTACTGACCAAATTTTTTCTGAGTGTTTTCAGAGTCAGTGTGGTTACCTATAGAGTTGCCCACATCTGTCACCCAGGAGCTGAGATTTTCTTGCTTTGTATGTATAGGCTTATACTGGTATAATTTATTTCACTAATCAGGAAGAAGTTAGGATCAGATAGGTGTCTTTTTTCTTGCAGTGGCTGTGACCTCGCTATGATGGTAGTACCTGTAGTTCTGTGTCAAGAGGTACACATTTTGTGTTCAGCTATGCCCTCAGTCAGGAGCAACTTCTAAACTTGGAGAAAAAAAGGTAAATGACTAAAATGACTGTTTACTAAGACAGGTAACAGTTATTGCCAAATTATATTAGAACCATTTAGGAAGCTGAATCTTTTCTGAAAACATCTTTGAACAGCATTGCTCATCAGAAAGACCACAGTCACTCTCACAGATTTATTCTGTGCTGAAAACCTCCTCCGTCTGTAGAGGAATCTTCCTTTATAGAAATAGGTGCTGGGGAAGCTCTCTATGCAAATAAATATATACATTTACCAATTTCTCTGAATACCTAAGGGCTTTGTCCATCATGATCTTGCCTGTTTTCTCTGGTCTTTCCTGCAGTCCAACTATCTCTAAAGAAGGGACAGGTCAACATCATCCAAAACAGCACTCTATAGCAGGTTAAGTGTTAGCACAATTCAGCTCTCCACAACTGTCCTTCAGTTAAAATGTAGGAACTGGTAATGCAAGTGTTGACAGTCCATTTCTGTGTGAAATAAGACAGATTTTGTTCAACCATTGCTGCAGGACTTATTGTGGGTGTCTATGGGTGTTCCTTTCTTACTCTGGTACTCTTGTTTTACATACAAATTGACCCAGCTTTTCATACTACGTCTTTCTTGAACAGTGGAAATCTTCAGTGAATTTTCTCTTTCTTTTACCCCCTTTCACACTTCTGATTGTTCTGTGTAACTCAAGTGAGAGGCAAGGGAGAACTATGTGTAATGACATACTAGGACTGTTTTCAAATACGGGGTATTCTGCCAGTCAGTGAGATCTGGGAGGCACTGAGCCTAGTTCTTGACTCTGAGGTCCTGATTTTCTGTCACATACAATCTTGTTTTACTATTTTCACCAGCGCAGTTGAACATCAGTCACTTACTTTCTTGCCTGGGAGCATTCTGGTTCCTGTTTTCACTTGCTCTGTAACAACTAGCATCACTGATGGGACAGCAATGAACCATGCACAGAGCCATTACACTGTTAAACCTCTCTCGTCTGTGTTTCTACTTCTGTTGCTTAAACTGGGAGGTAAATCTCTGGGAATGGCTACATCTACATTTGTGAAGATATGAATTCTGGGTTCCTCCTGAAGGCCAGCTTCTTGTGTAGGATTCATCCGACCAATGGTAAAAATCTACACTGTTGATATTAATGTCTGGACAAACCTCCTTACAATATTTTCAGAGTATATTATTTCCACTGTGTGATTCACTTCATCTTAAACTAGACATCTAAAATAGGTCAGATGAGTCAATGCTCTACAGCTGGCTGCTTCTCTCCACTACTCAAACAAAAGCCTTCTGCTACAAGCTCATCCCCTTTGCAGTTCAAAGTTAGGCTGATACAAATCCCACCAGATGGGTTTGCATCGCCTGTGAAGGAAGGCTGAATAAAGATTTCCAGAAACTCTGCCTGTCCTTTGGTAGGTAACTGGGGCCTTTCTAAGCAGGCATCAGAGCAACTTGTGATGAACAGGTGATAGAGCTGCCATTAGATCAGGCACAGAACAACAGGGCAAGCTCACGAGGTAAGTGGGTGTTGCTCAAAGAGCTCTACGGGGGACAGACTGCACCTGAACTTCTCCCTTGGGACCGTGAATCAGTCTTCATGGTCAGCCCTGGGATTGTCCCAGGAGGTAGGTAACATGAAGAGCCTCCAGCTGGCCTTCGCTCAGCAGTGTGGACCCAGGTGTGGCTCCCAGGCAAGGCTCTGCTGTCGTGTAGGTTCCTCCTATGCAAGTGTAATGAGGAGACTGAACACGGCGGACATTGCTGGGGTTAAGGGGTTAATACAGTTTCTTATGTTTTCTAAGAACTGTTTATCCCATAAAACTAACAGGTTTAGCAGAAGTTAGGAAGCAGATATCATACTGTAAACAAATTGGTTTAATTTACTGTAGATTTTTGGGGGGGGGACGGGGGGGCTAGTATTAGCAGAGTGAAAACTTTCATTCACAATAGAAACTTAAAGAAGGTCTATGGTTTTATTTCTTGAAGCAGGTATGTTTTATAATTAATTCTTTCTGAAAGCAAACATCACTGTAATTTAAAAAAAAAGGATTAAAAGTTGCCTTGCAACTGCTCTTGACATTTGCTCATTGTAAAAGAAGCGTCTTGTTCTCTAAATATCTTTCGGTTACATCTTTGATATTATTTTTATTCCTGCCACTGCATTAATATTAGCATCTGTTCATTGTTTGTTAACAGCATATCAATACAAAAGCAACAGCCTTCACCATGTACTTCAGTCTCTAACAGCACTAAAACCAAATAAAACTTGAAAACTTAAGGTAATAGCAGGAAAACTGTGCATATCAGCTGAATGTGTTTATTGTGGGTGTACTAACTTTTGTCTTTTTTACCAATCTGTATTTGTGTTTTTTGCACTGGACCACCAGTGTACTTCCTCTTTGTTTTACTTAAACTTTCCTTCCCCTTCCAGTGGACCCAAACATAATTCTTTTCAAGAATCTTCAGGCACCATTATTCTGCAGTCTGAAATTCAGTATCTGAGTTATATCCTGGGGATTGCAGTGGTATTATATTGTCAACAGGGCTGCAGCTGTTACTATCATGTATAACACATGTTTAAAGTCCTTTAGGTTTGGGGTTTTTTTTTAACTCTCCCTTTTTTTTTTTTTAATCTTTTAATGGCTTCTTGGGAGAAAAAAAAAAAAAGTGGAATTAACTGGAGTCCCCAAAACACTGAAAATGCAGATACAAGGCCTTCAGATGAAAATAAATGGCGCTTCAGTCCAGCTCTCAGTGGAAAAATATCCATGTTAAAAAAATCCCACCGTCACCATAGTTGTTCTACCAAGAAAATGTAAGAAAGACTGAATGAGCCTGGAGATGAACTGTGAACTTATCATTAAGGAGTGCAGCTGAAATGCTCAAACTGAAAGCATGTTACAGCACTTGAATATTTATACTTCAACTCCGTCCTCCTTTGACTTTGTCCTTTCCAGCTTTTCAGTCCAGCGCAGTGAGCGTGCAACCTCTGCCCACGCCGTGTCACCCACCAGCATTCCTGTGACAAAGAGTTTGTACCTGGGAACTCACTCACTTTCACATGAGAACTAGTACAAGTGGAAGCATCCATGGAGCCAAGACAAGGCTCCATTAAAACACTAAGCACATGTGAAACAGGGATTAGAGGATGACTTAAGATAAAGACAGTAAAATTATTGAATAGCAACACTCTGCTGTTGAAGCGTCTTTATCTTTCTTACAGCAAAGTAGTTTTCAACGTGTGGACTACTAGCGGTCTGGGAGTGATTTCTTGAGAGATGTGAAAGGTAACTAAGAAAAGGACATTATCAGAAAGCTAACATTTGTTTTTCAGAGATTCATGCTTAAAAAAAAGGTTTGTTAGTTGAAAAAGGCTGAAAATCACTGCTTCTCTGAAAAGAAAAGCATAGAGTAGATGAAGTACTTCTATTGTGATGCACTGAAATGAAGTCTCTGGTCAAGTTTCCCTTTGTTTTCTGATGTGTTTAGTTATGGTGGCAAGAATTTTCTCCCTGGCATGGAGAACACTTCAGCGGAACTGGTCTGTGACTGGTGAAAGAGGCAAGAAGTAAATTATTATTTTGCAGAAATGGCATAATAAACTTGAAAACCTAAAGTCAGGGGACTGAATAATAATAAAACAGTAGTGGGCATGTGACTGGAACCCATGGCAGTTTATAAAAAACAAACACAAGCTAAAATAATATCTACCTTTCTAAATTCTGGTTTTGTTTAAACCAGGGTAAAAGCAGAATAATTGTTTTATCACAAGTCATATTGGATCTCAATCTAAGTGTACAAAAGCAGAGTCTATCTACCTGTATCAGCAAAAATACAGATTAGAAAAGAAACGCTATAACATCTGATTTCCTATTTCTTTTCTCACTGTTAGGTAAAATGGCCAAAATTCCAGAAAGCACTGCAAGAGTTCTGTCATGATCCCTGACTGTCCAAAAGCAACCAAACAATATCATTTCAATAAGGAGGCCATGAGGAGGAAGGCTTTAATGAACACTAAATTCATTTTTAAAAGGATTAAAATAGAGCAGTAGTTCCGAGGCACTTAGAATTATATCAAGACACTTAGAAGCAGAAGCAGTTATTTTCAAGCTATCCAGATGGATGAGAGAAAGTGCACAAATGTAGATTTATTTTAAAGAAAATATGTAGCCACAAGTTCTAATCCAGAAGTCCACTGATCTGTTTGGATTTCCCAAGAACACAGTACATCTGCAGTGTCTACTCCAGTGTATTGGCTTTGTGTGGCAAGGTTTTGGTAGCGGGGGGTTACAGGGGTGGCTTCTGTGAGAAACTGCTAGAAGGTTCCCCTGTGTCCGACAGAGCCAATACCAGCCGGCTCCAAGACGGACCCACTGCTGGCCAAGGCCGAGCCTATCAGTGATAGTGGTAGTGCCTCTGGGAGAACAGATTTAAGAAGGAAAAAAAGTTGCTGGGACAGACAGAAATGGCAGCCGGAGAGAGGAGTGAGAACATGTGAGAGAAACAGCCCTGCAGACCCCCAGGTCAGTGCAGAAG
>JANHGO010006748.1:0-20959 GCA_024606505.1 Aquila spilogaster
GTATTATTATGACTTGTTTTTCTCTCTGGAACAGGGCTGTGATCCCACACTGGGTGGGAAATTTGTTTGTCTAGAGCAAAATAGCAGAATGCCTCTAATGCATTAGATATGGATTAGAGAAATTGTGTTTGGGAAATACATAATCTCTTGGTAAACGGGGAAAAATAAAAAGCCTATTTCATTTCACTTCTAATTTGTTTTTCCCCGATTATAATTTTTAATGAAAAAGTGTGTTTTAGCCACATGAGCGCTGCCTAATCTGCCAAGTGTTAGGTATAAACTGCATCTCCAATAAGGGCTCTTCGTTCTTTATCAGTGAGGGCTCTGATTGAGGAAAACACTTAACCACATGCTTAAATCCATCTTTCCTGCAGAAAACACTCACGTGTAGAATTAACTTCAGGTCTCCTGGGACTTCCTCATGTGCTTAAAGTTCGAGACATTTCAATATTTCTCAAGTTTGAGATTGTCTCCTGACTTAGCACCATGTAAGGCATTAAAACTGACATCAAGACACAGAGCATAGTTTTGCTGAGCGTCAGGCTGGCTCTAACATGCAGAGGGAAAAATCACTGCAGCCCAAGCACGGTATCCTTGCTCTGCAATATATTGGGTAAGCAAGCAGAGCAACATAGGTCATGTCCCTGCACAGCTGAAGATACCTTATCCTGCATGGTACCTACTGCTTATGGGACAGGCATAAGCCTTCCCTGGAGTGATGGATTTTAGACACAAACTACAAGCCCAGGAAGCTTTCAGAGCAGCAACCCGCTCCTGTCGTCATCCAGGCTTGCATCACTAGCTGCTGGGCTGCATTTCCCAAGGTTTGATTTTAAATTCAGTTTCTCTGTTTTTCCGGCAAATCACTCTGTCTGACAGAGCTTTTCCAGTAACGAGGCATTGTTGGCACAGAGAGGCCAGGCCCATTACTATTGTATTTACTCTGGACCCCAGCTTCTCCTTCTCATCCAATAAATCCATTTGAGAGCGAGGGTTGTGATAGACATTTTAATAGAGCTCTCCTTAACCTGACCATGTTAATGATTTTTTGGGGGCTGGCTGTACGCCAGTTCATGCAGCTCATTAGCTGTTTTTTTGTGTGTGTTCTTTTCTTTGTTATGAACTGTATCACTTCCTTCTTGTTTATCTCATATGCTCCTGCATTTTCGACACCAGTGCTTCTTGCTGCCCAGCGCCCAAAAACCAGATCCCAACACCTTGTCCTGCACCAACATCCATTCACAAAATCCATCCAAAAAATCTATCCAACATCCATCCAAAAATCACAAAAACTCAGTTACCTGGCAGGAATATCAGAACAGTTTGCCTCCGCTGTGCACTGTTTGTTTTACAAACCGCTAATTGACCTGAACTTAACCAGTGACGGATAGGGGCAAGGGAAGGAGATCTCTTCTTCCCTGACAGAAAATCAGAGCTGAGCCACGCACTTCTGCTGTTGCTGACTCAGCCAGAGTTTTCCAGCTGTGGTGTGTGGGGAGCCAGCTGCTCGGCTGTCTATTGATGTGCCCCTCTCATAGCAGAGAGTGTTTTATCTTCATCAGTAGGAAAAGAAACTAAAATTCTCTGCTCAAACAGTACCCGCCTTCTCTCTTCCTACTTTCTCCTACTGGGGGGAGTCACAATGAAGGAAACAAATGATACAGCTCAGGGTGCTGTGTGGGCACTCAAAGGGAATATATTTTGATTTTGAAAAAGATCAAATGTTTTGACTTCCATAATGGAACAAGCAGTTGACCATAGATTTGCCATGCTCCAAAAATGGGACTTCATGCTAAAAACAGATTTTATGGAGCTCAAGCTATTATCAGATGATGGAGAGCTCCCAGGCCAGCCCTCATTCTCCAGCTGGCTTGCTTGAAGAGCTGCTCTGATAGTGTAATATATCCTGATCATAAGAACTGAGATTTGGCCGTCATCAGACAGTATAGCTACACATACAAGCAAGCAGCATATAGTTCCAAAGGATTTCACCAGGCCAGTTAAAGGAGGTGCTGGGAAAGCACAGTGAACAGAAGAAGAGTGTTCCTTGCAGCTAGAAACATCTGAGGAAAAACTAAGAGATGTTTATATTATCCTCTTTGCATGGGTTTGAGTGTGCATGAGGAACCATGTAGTTACCCAGAGAATCAGGTTCCCATGGATGTGACTATAGCTATAACCTCCTCCCAGTATCTTCCTTGGGCAGGTGGAGTTTAAACCTAGGTTAAATGCTTTCACTTCATTCCTTTTCTAGCCCCAGTAATGCTGAAACTGAAGCAAACCTAGGCAGAACACCAACACAAGCCTCCAGCATGGATGCAAACCAATGTGTTCTGTGAAGTTTAGGAAGCTTTCCTCACTGCATTACATACACAGCACTTTTAGTTTTCATTTCCACGGTACCTCTATATAGCTGTCACTGGTGTGAAGCATGCGTGTCAGTTGGATCCACACATTCAGCACTGCCACAGATACTTACTACATGACTTACAGGGTAGTTCCTTTAATTGGAAGCAAGTAAAATCTCTGTTCCTTTGCTGGAACTTATCTCACCACTGAGTTTCTCTTACAGTTGCAAGTTTTGCTGGCAAACAAAAGCCTGTATGTCAAAATACAGGGAGAAAACACTATCTTTCTAACCAGAATCCTGACAGTCCAGGCACTGATCGAGATGATCAAGGACAAGACTTTTGAGATGGGTTTTTTGCCTGTGTCATTTCCAAGTGTGCAGCAATTTTTCCTCCAGTAGATAACCCACTTAGGACGCATGTCTCTCTGCATTCATCATTCCCAGGCTCCTCTCTTGGGCAGTCTATAGGTAATTGCCTTACATATACTTTCTGCTGTTTACCTTTCCAAATTGCATTTCTCATTCTAATTAAAGGAGCGGGATTTTATCGCTAATGATGGCCTTGTGCATGGAGAAGAATGTTTCACTGTAGTACGCCAAAGGATGGGAACTTCCCAATATTTTCCCTGCACAGTCAAAAAAGAAAAAGCATTTTAGGGAAAGGAATCCCCCAGTTCATTGCATGCTCTGCTAAAGACAGCTCCGAAGTTTCACTAAGTCCCCTGCATATACCACTGATTTGCAGCTTCATGAGGAAGGACTGCAGCTGTGACTGCACCCTGTCTGCAGGATCAAGCCCATGCCTGGTGAAGCCAACAGCAGCTCTGCTCACCACAAATGGTAATGGCGCATCAGTCTCTTCCAGCAGAAGAAAATGATAAGTTCATTCCACAGCCCAACCCCACTGCTTTGTGTACTTACACCAGGCAATCCTCCCAAGGCTTTCAAGATGATGTCTTGCTTTTGCCCTCCAGGAAAAAAAGTGACTGTCAGACATTTCTCTCCTGATAGACAGAATTTAATTCTGGATTTCTATTTTCATATTACTGTTTCTGAATTACTGCTCCAACCATGGTGCAAATTCTGATTATGCAGTACCCACAGGGGGAGAGTCCACTTGGTTTACACATTCAGCTTTCCAAAGGATTTCAAAATGCTGGCACAGTCCTACAGGCGGTTTTCAACATTCAGGGCATTCCTGCAATTCAGAGCAGAGCTGGTTGTCACCTACAATAGCATCTCACAGGGTGTAGTAAGGAGCCTCGGGCTGGGTCAGATTCTGCCAGTTTTCCCACAGATCTGGAGGGATCCTGCTGGTTTTAGTGAGGTTCAGCTCTGTTGTTCACAGCAGAGTTTGTTCCATTCTTACTTCTGCCAGCTAATTCCACCTTCTTCATTCTTCAGGGTCACATCACTCCTTTGGGGATCAGCCATAAAGGCTGGACTCAGTCCAGAGCACCTGTGGTATTTTGATAATTTCAAATATTGCGAACTTCTCATATTTAAATGTACATCTTGCAGGCAGGGGCAAAGTTTAACTTGCTCTAATCAACTATAAAATGAACCCCGAGTTCACAGTTACCCTTTGAAAGACCTGGGTCTTTTTATGCCGATCATTAACTGCAGCAGGGATATTCCTTCCCAGAGATTTGTTATTAATGACTACTGAAATTACTGATTTCAATTAACTATGTTACATTTATATTGAAATACAGTTGGTGCTGCTCTGGGGAAATATAAATATTGAAATGAGAGCTACTGCCACCTCTGTTAAAGAACTGAAAGAACAAACAAAACGTGCAGCACCCTTTTAGTCCTGAACTGTAAGGATATTGTTCCCTATTTATCCCTCGTTTATTTTTTCTCCCCTTCCCCCTTTTCCCTCCTCCTCTGCATCTTGCAGTTAAGAGCATCTCCCCTCTCTGCAGCCATCTGATTCTGTTGCCTGCAATGAGGATGTCCCCAAGGACTCGCCACCCTTCTAGGGCCCTGGCCCCGTGCCTTCTGGCTTTTGAGATATTATTGGTGTCTTTGCTTTCTGGCTCCATGGCCTTTTTCTCATTCAGGCCACGTCGCCACTGAGGGACATCCAGCACAAGGCACCAAAATGGGACTGCACAAACTCTGCACATTAATTAGTTCAATGCATCTCCCTGCTAGGTACAGAAGAAGGGAACTGTTGCTAGTAGCAGACATTTTGAAGGTTTTGCAGAGCTGTGGGATTCAAAGAAGGGGAAATGAGGGAAAATGGCCCAGTTCCATTATTTATTTGAATATGAAAATAATTCCTGGCTTCAGAACCTATGGAGTTTATTACTGAGGGTCTGCCTGCCTCCTTCTCCTCTCTTCTCCTGCTCAATATTCTGTGCAGCTCTTCGAGATCCCTCCCCACCCTTCTCCTTCTCTTCACTCGCTCTCGAGCATTCAGCAAAACCTCAGTCAAATCCTTGCTTCCTGCAACCTGTCAGCAGCTACACAGCTTGGGATGGACCACACTGTGGTCTCACGGCAATGCAGAAGAAAAGAACCGTACAAGTCTCCTGACCTCCCTCAAAAGAAACCCTCATTTCTAACATCTGCAATGGCACTAAGTCCTGAGCTCTGGCTCGTAGGTGCCAGATGAGGTGTGGGACATGGGCTGGGGAAAACAAGTGGGGCTGCTTTGTCTCCACGCACCGAGCTCCACTGCAGCCAACTCCAGGCAGCAGGAGACAAGTGTGTGTGTGTGTGGTGGGTTCCCCTGGCATTAAAAGACTCTGTAATTACTCTCAAAGGTTGCTATTATGTGCAAAACTGTCATTAACTCCCAGTGGTGTGATTGCCCTTTATTGATAATATAGAGCTCAGCAATCCTCAGCCATGGCTTATTGTGCTTGCTCGCAGTGGAAGGAAATGAACCTGCCATCCTTCCCCTCGGTCAGCTATTAAGGTGTGACACACAGATGAAGGCTACACCCACCCCAACCCACACTTGCCCGCAACTGAGAAATCACTCATGTGCCTGAGATTACCCCAATCAGTTCTGCTTAACCCCTTGGGCACCTCTGAGCTATAGGTCTGGAGAGAAGTTGGGAGGGAAACTTCTCTGTAAGCCCTGAGGCCATAAACCACAACTATGGAGCACTTCCCCAAATCCTACGGTGAAAAGGGCCACGAGTGTCTGAGAGGTGAAGTTCCATGAACTTCAGCAAAGCAGCAGACAGAGGTGGAAAAATGGAGCTCCAGCTCTTCCTGGAACTGTGTCAATCAATCACAGGATGCGGCAAAACCTGATGTGAACCCAGCTCGTGGCACACATTCCAACGCAAGAACGCAAAGCATAAAATAGAAATCAGGAGCAGAGGCCGCTGGGTTTTGTTGAAACATTACTGTTCCGTCTTGTTTCCAGTCACTGCATCTGTATATCAGCATCACTTCTATACCATGTAATTAGACACTTAATTTATTAAACAGCAACTGTAGTGAGCAGGGAGTGGGAGATATACTTATCTTCCAACAAGGGAAATATGTTACAGGGGAGCGTATACTTTTCAGACTCAACCTGAGCTGCTCCCTGACAGGCGGGGCACTTGAGAGGAAAGGAATTTCTTGGGGTAGGCATGGGACCATCCCTCAGGAGAGCCAGCTTCTGCCCGGGCTGCCCTGCCATAGCTCTGCAGCGAGACCTTTGTCACGTTGGTCGGTCTCGCTGCCCTCAGTCTCCATATGTAAAATGAACACAACAACCTGGCCTTTCTCCCTCCTGCTACCCAGGCTGCTTTACTTTGCCTGTCAGCTTTTCCAGACAGGAGCTGTGCACCTTGTTCTGCTACTGCTAAGCTCTGAGCACACCGTTCCCCACATCTCTCCGTGCTCCCCAATAGTAAGTGCTCCTATCAACAAGGTCAACGCCGCCAATTTTGCAGATGGACAGAAAAAGGCAGTGCGTTCCAAAGCTCCTGTGTTCCAAGGTGAGCTTCAGAGAAAGAAAGCAAATGCCATCGTTCCAGCTCCTTGGGAAGAAACTGCCTCGGTGCGAAATCCAGCCAACAAAAAAACTGTTTCTGACAAAGATGAAAATGATGATAGCCTGCTTACTTGCCCATGGGAAAACACATGAGACTCAGGTCTTCCAGGCTTCATAAGCCTGAGGGTAAAGAAAATGTTATCTCTTTATTGAGACCTAATGTACTGACAATATTACAGTGTGTGAAGCAAAATGTCCTCCAGTGATTCCCCAGTAAGCCCTACCAAGCAGCTTGGCTGAGTCAGCTGCTGGGGGCTCTGGTTGGAGCAGAATGAATGTACTGTGCAGCAGTGTCACATAAGAGTGCCCAGCATCCATAAGAGAAGATATGGCCCATGAGAAGTCCTTGGTGCATGAGAAACCAGAGCTCCCTTTGATCCTAGGTCCTGGAGAATATTTAGAACACAAATCATTCTCATCACTTCTTCCTATATCATGTTAGCCGACTTTCATGGTCACAGCTGACCATGCTGGGTAAATAATCTAATGTAATTACAGGGTAAAGAAATGGCAAACTCCTTTCTAAACCAGAGTAGAGCTTGCATCTATTATTTATTAGAGGCAACCAGCAGAAGAGAGCAGGTTACGTGGTAATTACTTTTTGACCTCCTGGAGGTAATTGCATAATCATTTGCAGAGAATTGCTATTACAGTTGGGTGAATCCTGCAAGCCATTTTATGTGAACAATCGTTTGAATTTTTAAACCAATTTCCACCTAACTATGGAGTTTTGATAAGGTCGTCCACCACCACAGTGTCTGAACAGCTTTTTCATGGCCTTTTGGGGAGCTTTGTGTTCCTCAGATATTAAAGTAAATGAGCTGACTGGCAAAAATACTCATATCTATCTTATCAGTCACACAGATTTTTTATATGGGCAGAGAGAAGTGTTTCCGTTTCTGCTGATGTTGTCAATAGGTCACTGTCTGCAGAGTTTTTCTGAGTGAAAAGCAAAATGCAGAAATTCTCCATTAAAATGCAGCTTTTGGTGCAGTTATCTGCCCAGGACAAGAAGACATTCAAAGAGGATCCACAGGTGATGGATTTGCCAGTCCTGGATGCGTGGGTCACCAGCAGCTCAGAAGGTGGACTGCCAAAACCTGGGAGCAAGTGCAAACAAGACATTTCTTAAAGCTTCATTGGGCCTGGCACAGCTTTAGTTCCATCCTGAGACAGGGATTTACGATACATGGGATGACGTGGCCTCTGGACCTCCCTCTCTCCATCAGCTAAAGGGAGCCAAGAAGACTGGTTCAGAACAGCCAGCCAGAGCTAGGCAAGACAAATCCCATTTTGATTTCTCCTTTGTCTTCTTTACCCAGTGCCTATATTATATGGGTACTCTGGACCCAGGTCCTGGCAGCTCCAATATTGGCTGCTCTTAATTTCTTGAAACTTTGAAAAAAAAACTTTACTTAGGATTGAACTGTTACCTTTGGGTACCACCCAAAGGAGCACTACTCAAAGCATCAAAGAAATCACTGCACAATCTTTTGTGGCACACTGATCTTTTTTAACACCCCTCTCAGTCTGTGACTCCTTCCATCTTACCTTCAGAAGCCACAGGGACCCTGAGGGGACATCAGAAACCCCCCAGGGAAGTTTTAGCCCACCTGAAGTTACCTCGTATTGCTCACCCTGCAATAGTTGAGACCATGCTGTTTTAAAATTTATAGTGTAATTGATTTCTTTATAAATCATTCAGCTCTTATTATTTATTAATTCTGCTGTCAAGGTTAATTTGAAATACTTCTAAATAAGACTGCCTGACAACACCTTTGTTTATGAGATTGACAGCATGCCAGTGCAAGCTTCACCATTGCTGGCAAAGGCAATCTGCACAGACTCGTGTCCCAAGAAAGGTGATACTGCTTCATTCCAGAAAAGAAAGATGCAATGCAAATCACTCACGGGTCCTGCAATTGTTTGCCATTAATATTGCAGAGCGGTACTTCTGTTGCCTGCTCAGGACTCAGATTAAAATGTCATGTGTTGGGATGAATGTGGTGGCTAACTTGCTGCTGTAACTTTGCAGGAGGACAGCCAAACCTCACGC
Organism: Aquila spilogaster; assembly: GCA_024606505.1. NCBI lineage: Eukaryota > Metazoa > Chordata > Aves > Accipitriformes > Accipitridae > Aquila > Aquila spilogaster. Next base: position 8,413 of record JANHGO010006748.1, read on the forward strand.
CAGGCACGAGTTCAGCTCTGAGATTGTAAAGAAACATCAAATCAGGATTTCTCAGATCCCCTGATGTGCAGCAATTAGACTTTATTCTGCTGGATTTGAATATAGATAGAGAAACAAATGTTCAGTGGGCACTGTTCAGTGAATGGAATTACTCAGAAACGTGGTTCCCAGAAACAGCAGAAAAGGTAAAAACTGCAGGTAACCACTATCAGGAGCAGGAGCAGCGTGAATATTTGGGGTGTCTTCAGCAGGTCTGGGTGGTGTTGGGAAGACGTCCTGCTACCTGCTCCTATGTTATCTTCCTTCTTTGTCTGTTTTAGCCTGTGAGCTCCAAACTGCATAGCCCAGATGTCTTTCAGTAGCTGGGAAGCACCTGATGGTACCATAAGAGCAGTCATAACTGCAGACATTTTGCACCGCTCCATGTGGTTCAGCCTGCCCATAAATGCTGACTCTCGTGGCTGCTGTCTGCTAGATGAGCGGAGAGTGTTGGCTGTATGATTGCATTTAAACAACGTCTGCTGCTCATGTTTTCTTCTGAACTGGTAATACGTCAGGTTTCTCTCCCATATGACTGTTCTGCAGCTGAGAATTGCAGGACACGTCTGTGCATATGCTTTTCCCATGCAAGGTCTCAGCAAAGCCCCCCAGCACATCGCAGGCTGCTCCTTGCCTCTTTTTCCCTTTTATTTCCTGGCTCTTGCAGAAGAGGCCCATTTGTCTGCTTGCCTTCATGTGTGCAGCTTGGATGCTCCCCTTAATGCGTTCTTTGTTTGCTTGTTTGTTTGTTTTCCTTACTGTAAGGTGAATTAGCACAAACCTTTCTTGGAGTTTTGACTCAGCTCAATGTACAATTAATGAACAGAAGAAGAACTAAAGCAAAAACGACTGTAATATGCACAAGCTGCAGTGAGAAAGGGACTTCACTGCATACCCCAGTGCATGAGAGCTATGATTACCAATTTCTTTTTCACTGTAGAGCAACAGTGCCCAGAAAGGCTCAGAGAAGTAATTATTTTGCTTCTAGTTCTATCTCTCTCTACTTAAATTTTGTTCATTAGAATGGGATTGTGTGAACGGTACCACAGTGCTGGCTGGCATTAGCTGCTGAGCCAGATTCAAAGGTGGCAAAAATGCAGGATTACACTACAGGGCTGTAAATTTAAATAGTTTACCATGAGCCCTTGTGGATAAGCATGTGCTGATGAGCCATGCTGCTGAGGCAGGGAGTGAGGTAAGGGCAGCCAAGGAAGAGGGACAACATTAGTTGTACTTTAAGGGGGGCAAGGTGTTTGTGCTCTCAATTTAGGAAGTGAACCGACCCAGTAGGAAAGAGGTTCCCCTTCAGAGCACTTGAAATACGGTGATGGATACCCCCGTGACAGAAGGTGTTTGCAAGTTATTCATCCGGTTTAAATAAGGTTTAAAATATCACAGCAATCAATGAATAAATTATTTGATGAGCATTATCCTGCTAACTCCGTGAACATCTCTGCAGAAAAGGAGCTCCAGTGACCTTGTGTTTCCTACGCTGCTGTCCCTCGCCCCTCGCTGCCCCCCATTCTTCCCATACAAGGCCCTCTTAGATAAGAAGCAGAGATGATTATTAAGATGGGAGCAGAAGAGCATCCACAGAAGGAATACCAATGAAGTAGTATCTCGGTGCATGTATAAGCTGAGCCCTTTTCCAACAAACGATCAGATATAGGCAAAAAGAGTGACAAACAGTAAGTGATTCCTGTCATCAGCAGGGTTCACGTGGGAGCCTCTAGTAATTGGCATTTTCTCTCTGCAGAAGAACAGAGATTTAAAGATTTGGCAAATGCCGAACAGTGCATTACAGCAGCCCACATCAGTCAGCAGTGACCTGTGCAGGGATAGGGGAAAGCAGAAAGCACTCTATAAAGAGTAGAGAGCTCGCACAGAAGGAGTGTGATGGGCTAAAGCGGGAATTTATGGTGGATGAAGAGCCATGAGTGAAGGACAGCTTTGTAGGCTGGAGCTCTGGACCGAACCCAGAGCCGTAGCACTACCATCAGTGGTGTTCCACACCAGCTCTGAGCTTTTCCACTCATCTCTGCATGGCAGAAGGGTGAATGGCTTGTGTTAGCAGAGCTACAGCATCATCTGCAGTCAGTTTTAATGAAGTCCTTCACAACCACAAAGCCCCTCATTTATCATGGACAGAGGAGTAGTTCCTGTACCTGAGGAGACAGCATTGCTGGGCAACACCTGAGAGCTCCCAGGTTTTACTTAGGTATAAGAAGTACAGCATCTCCATTGGAATGGGAAGAGGAGCAGGGACAGAGGGAACTCTCAATCTGACTTTCATCCCTCCAGCCCCATGGTGAGATCTGCTTGCTGGGTACAGCTCATGGGGCACTGGTTGGAGAAGGGAAGGCAGCACACAGGTACAATAATAAAATCAGTATGGTACCACATTTCCAGGGTAACTATGTAGAATAACAGTATTCTTTACAATACCTACTTTGCAAGTTTTCATTCACTGTTGTTTTCAGTAGCTTCATTTTATATTAGATATCTCCAGTGGCATCAGCAGTCTGAGTATCTTGTGTTTGTTCAATCTTTCTGCTAATTTTGCCACTCATATTTTCCCCTTCTTCCTCACTGCTTTCCTCTGAAGTAGTATCACAGTGAGGTAGAAAAGAGCTAGCCACCTGAAAACAGATCTCTTTCAACCCATTTTGTTTCCTTCATTTTAAAATTAAAACAGAAAACAGAGAAATGGGATGACTGGACTTTATTTCTCTGCCTTGGTGCTGGCTAGCTGTGTTAGCTTGGTCAAAACTCTGTGTCTCCAGTGAATTTGTGACTCTAAAGAGCCTACTGTTTTAATCCAGCTGCAACTGGAATATGTTCAGTAAGCTGAGCCTAATGGTATGCATGCTCTCGCTGAGGCTTTGCATACCTGGTGAGGAATCTCATGTCCATGCTTTGGTTTCAACCTTGAACCTTGGCTGCTCCTGCTCCCTCCCAAGCTTGCCCACTGTGCAGTTCCCTCTATTCCTGAAACGACTCTAAATCACACATCGTAGGGTGACAAAGATCATAAAGGAACAACAAAAGATCAGCAAACATAAAATAGAAGAATGGCAGCCTCCCCACCTTACGCTGCAAAAATCAAAAGGAGTTTTCAAACAGCCCCATTTCCAGTCAGCTGGAGATTTAATTCACACAGTAATTTACTGTGTCTGCACTTTTTTCTGTTTCCCCTCCTCCTCTTCTTTCAAGTTACCTTTTTCTTGGCCTATAGTAAGAGGAACCTAATGTCTAAGTCAAAGTCTTACATGCAAATAAATGTTTCCTTCCAAAGCGTGCTGGGCAGAGGGAGAATTATAGGGGAGATTTGGGGGGAGGGGGGAAAATGCCATCTATTGCAAAAAGCTTTTGTACTGTAAAGTAATTCACGTATTTAAAGAAAAGGGGACAAGTTCACAGAGAAAATTATGCCAGCTGAGACTGTTTGAGTCTGCAATTTTCTGTGCACGCTGCTGGGGCCAATGATCACTCTGAATTTGTGGGTGTCCTTACCCAGCCCAGCACTTCCTAGCAGCTCTTGTTTGTTAACTGTTTCCTCCTCTGGTGGGTGACGTGTTTTCCTGGTGATTTTTATTAGATAATGGCTCAGTGGGAAACCAAGCAGAAGAAACATTTTCATAATTGATAGCTCAATTTCAGTCCTGAAAACACTCGATGGCTTTTTCAGCCTCACTAACACTGGAAATTATTAGAAATTATAAACTGAGATGTGGCTGGAGCATATCAAAATGGACAAGAACCACAGGCTTGATGGGCTTCCACTTCATTTCTGGGGGGAAGCAGGGGGAGGGAGGAGGGAAGAGAGATTCTTGCAGAATTTCACAGAATTAATCATAAGAATCATTGTTTTCTAGGAAAATTAAATGAGTGTAGGGCTGTCAAGATGCAGGGGTGCACTAAGAGCCATTATGAATTTTGATATGTAAGGACAAATGAAGCTCAGAATAAAGTTAATGACCAGGTTTCTCAGGAAAGATTTTCCAAAGGATGTGGCAACCAAGAGACAGAAAAGGACTAATTTGTTCTTTCTCCTCATTGTGAAAGCTACCAGATTTCAGTCTCAGCTCCCAGAAGACCCACAATGTTCTGTATCTGTTCACATGCATAGGGAGGGAAGCAGAATCACAAAAATAATGTGTCATTTTTCTTTTGGCCTCATATGATTCCTACTGAAGTAGTTTATACTGTTGGAGGCGGTGTAGCACATCAGACTCATTGTCTGTTTGGCTTTTCATTTGGTTTTTGATTTTCAAAAGGCTAAAACTTAGAAAATAAGAGTCCAGAGGACCTTCAGGGAGGGGATGGAGATGGTAGGACCTAATGGAGATATTAATATTTGATGACCATAAGAGCATTTTCTCCCCACATCTCAGGGTTTGCTCTGGCCTCTATACATCATTCGACCACAGCAGACCATGGAGCAGCAGGTCCCTCACAACAGGGTTCCTCAAGCATCTGAATCCTGAGTGTCCCATAACCATAGTGAGAAAGGAGGAAGGAAGTTATGCGTATTTCTGGATAACCCTGTCCCACAGACTATCACTTTTAACCAAATAAAGCATGATTCTTGCCCACCTATTGCCCTAATTTTACCTTCCTGGAGGCTATACTTGGAGAGGATGGAGAGTTTATTATCATTTCAAGGACTACCTTCTAGCGTCCTCCATTAGCAGAGATGTAGTGATACATCCCACCCAAAACTTGTACATCTGGACTTACCATGTGACAAAGTGCTGTTTTTTCTCTCATGGCACTTCTGAATGGTGGAACAGTTGCAGAAACAACACATTTCTGTTCTCCATGCTATCCCTAGGTATCATTAACAGCTGCTTGACCCCAACCACTCTTGTACAGCAGCATTTTCTCCACAGGACCATAGCTAAATACTCTACATACTCTACGTATTTCAAGGATGTACAAGAAAGAACTGTTGCTTTCCCCAGGCAGGCCTCTCCGAGTGGCAAAGTCACTACAGAGCACCTCCCCATGAATATATCCTTCCTCAAGGCAGCACTTTTATTACTGTTTTATTAAATTGCCACAGGACAATATTACTGCCCTAAAAATGATGTTAGGGAAGTATGTGTAATAAATGCACAAGGCAGCGCTCTGCCGCAATGATGTTATTTCTGCTATGCACCATGCCATTTTATCACATCTGGAGTCAGCAAGAGCAGAGCTGATGGAAGTCCTAGGGATGTTTATGAGAATGTCAGAGCTACTCACAATGAGGAGAAACTCCATCTTGGAAATGGCTTCATAGGGAAATAGTGCAGGTTAACATGCAAATCCTTTCCATCTCTGATTTCGCTTTAATCTTATGACATCTATTAATTCATCTCATCACCTAGAGCATGCTTATCATATTTTTACTAAGGGAAGGCTGAGATTAAGCACTGAAAAGCATAAAAGTGTGTCTTAGTTATGATGGTGATGAAGAGAAAGTATGGTTACAGATTAGAACCCTGGAAAGGACTCCCTTTGTGTCCACTCTCCAGGGGAATGCCCAGCTGCATCCTGCTCACTGAAGGTAGAGATTGCCTCTCCAAAGAGCTTGTCATGCTAGACGCCACCAATTCCTTCCTCCAAAATGATGGAGAAAGTTTAGTGGGTTACAGGAAGAACTGTAGAAAACCCCGATACAGCCAATCCATAGTTCATTCAGAACTGCTATGATTAGAATCAGAACTCTGTAGTTTAGTCTTTCAATGCAGACATCAACCCAAGGGGTCATTGATTATTTTAAAAGCCAGAGGGTTTTTTGTTCTGTTTTTCTTTCTTTCTTTTTTTTTTCCTTAAGTAGATAGCTGCAAGCTTTGCTTTCTTTTAATGCAAATGATCTTATTTAGACCTGCTGGCATTAAAAACCATTGCATGCTTTCTGAATCTAGCATGGAGGCAAAGAAAATATTTCATCAGCTCATTTTAAGAGAGCTCTCTAAAGATTAAAAAAAAGAAAAAGAAAAAAAGAAAGCATAAGAAAAGATTTGCTGGCTATCTGTCCACTGGCATTCCCTCCCTTCTTCCCACTTCCATTTCTGTCCCTTCAGGGGCTTACTACAGCCATGGGATTAATGGACACATAATGCCATCTCTGCTTTACAGCCTGGAAAGTCTCTTGTCTAGTTTACATTGATTTTTCTTTTCTGATGCATTTGCAGAATCTGAGATACCGATGGCGAGAAGCACAGATAAAGGGTGAAGACATGAGAAAGAGATACATCCTCTGCCTTGTGCTCCCATTACTGAAAACACTTCTAGACACTGGAGCTTGCAGATACTTCCAGCAGCAAATGCCCACTTACTCTTTCCTGCCATCATAGAGGACATGGGAAGGGCAACAGTGATAGTTTTGCTCTCTGTTGCTCTAATGTTATCCATCACTCAGGAACAGATGGGGAAGGTATTGCTTAACAACAGTTCCCAGTGTAGTCAGGTCCCTCTTGACTTGCCAATGTGCTCCTTTTCATTGTAGCTCTATTACAATTATTATTAGCAGCACCAAGGTAATTTTCCAGTATTTCCATAAACGAACGGACACAATGATCAGCTTCATGAAGAAGCTCACACCTACCCTCCTGGTTGTGCCACAGTGCTGACGAATGATGAAGAACAGTGGGCAAATCTCACCAACCTGAATGATTTCAGAAAAGCTATGGGAGTGCTAAGACTAAGGGTTTTATGAAACCTTTTCTGGGGTGATCAACCTCCTTGTGCACTGTTCCCATGACATCATCCCCAGTGACTGCTCCAATGGGGATGGGTCCTTCTCTCTACCAAACTGTTCCTCTCTACACAGGGAGGAGAGAGGAGCTGGAAGCACAGCCTACTTCTCTATTTAGTGCTATTGATCTTTATCCTAACAAAGTACTGAAACAAAGCAAGGCTGCTGCACTGTGCACCTCTGGGGTGAAATGACCTAAATGCTGGAAAGCTTTTCAATACTTTTTGCATTAGTACCATGCACAGGTGTCACCCATCAGTAATACAGAAAAGATGGATAATCCTTTAGTTAGGATGCTCAGTGCTGCCTGAAACCAGGCTGTTTATCAGTAATAGTCACAGAAACAGTGTCAGAAAGAATAGAAGGAATATGCCATTCTGTGGCTGTGTCTCACTCTCATCTTTGGCATTTTGGTGTCAGCTTTCTAAAGCTTTTGGAACAGAAGATGGACATGGCCAGAAATGATGGGTGGAGGTAACCCAGCCTCAGCTGGGATCCATCTTTCATTTGTCCAGTGGATGAGCGATGCTCTGAGAGTCCTTTCTTAGACCTCTTCACTGATCTGTGGTATTTTTCGGTATCCTAGAGGTTCCTTAATGGACAGTTTGGATTCCCTGTTAGATATCAATTCAGTTATGCAGCAGAGGTAGAAAGGGAGAGCGAGGCAGACTGATGCAATCCCATGTTGTTGGCTCTTTGCTGAACATCACACTCTGTGCGAGTGACTGACACGCTGTATTTCGGGAGCAGCAGGAGCCATTCAGCTCTGAGTGATGGTGCTGCTCAAGTGGTTGCAAAGGCATCTCATTCCCCTTCCACTGCCCTGTAAATGCAGTTTCGTTTCCTATCAGGCCAGCATCTCAAGGCAACTGGGTCACGAGGCTTTTCTTTCCACCACCAGCTCCCAGTTCCAAGCAGTTCTTTTCACTCTGCCATGAAAGCGAGTAATCTGTTGTTCAAACAAGTGTGACCCTGTGCTTTGCTGTCATCGGGACAGCTTTTTAGAAGACATTTAATGTTTAATATGGAGCTCTTGACAGAAATGAGCTATTCCTTGCTGGGCTTCTGACAGACTGCTGGAGAGTCTCAGGAGGGAAAAAAAAGAGATTTATCAGAAGGAAAGTTTTCTACTACAGGAAAAGGAAAAAAATGAAATAAAATAAAAGAAGAGCGTGGTAGTTCAGAAAGCAAAAAGCAGGAAAATGAAAGGAGCCCCGGTGGTAGGTCCTGCTTCCCAGCTAGATGAAGAAAGAGACATGCAAGCCTTCAGATTAATCTTGTGAAATAACTGATATCTGAAGATTTCATTGCAAGAAATTACATGTTGTCACCATGATTATTTATTTATTTTTATTCCAGTTAATAGCTACGTTCAGGAAATTAAAAGGAAAAATAGCATGCTGTTCTATTGGGAAGACCGTGAGGAAAGAAATCAGCGACCAAGGAGAAATAGCATATGTATCTCAAGAGCATTGTTTTTTTAAACCATTTCTGTGCATATTTTCACATTTAAGAGCACCTGCGTTTGTTCACTGTTCTTGCAAGGCTGGATTTCTTCTTTTCGGAGAGCTCCTATGCAAACAGCAGTTGCTTGAGACAGAGTCTACAAAACTCCAGAGTTTCTTTCGTTCCCCTTCTGAAATTTTTACAATTCTTTTTTTAATTCATTATTCACCTCTCCCATTGTTTCTCTGTGAGGAAGAAAAATTAGGCAGTGCCTTAGCTGACTGACTGCACAGTATGAACAGTGAGGAGACAGTTTTCCAACAATCCAAAGTCTAAAATCTGTCATCCTGCGGAGTGAATCCTGAAAGATAAACCAGTGGGAAGAAATCTTTTAAAGAATGTGGTTGCTTTATTGCTGTTCACTTCAATGGATGTCTGACCTCCAAGCCCCTCAGATTACTTTGAGAACTGCACCCTACTTCCATGCATTACTGGGTTCAGAAATAACAAAGGAAAGGAATTAAATTTTGAATGAATGTGATTTACACCAATGAGTGATCCAAACTCTCTCATGACACAGCCACAAGAAAGGATGGATAGCGTAAAGACTCTAAGATGAACAGGTCTGTAAATATGGTGCAAATTGGTGCCAATAAATATGGTGCAAATATGGTGATGCCCCCTCCCTGGCAGCATTCAAGTCCAGGCTGGATGGGGCTGGGAGCAACCTGGTCTGGTGGGAGGTGTCCCTGCCTATAGCAGGGGTTTGAAACTACATGATCTTAGAGGTCCCTTCCGACCCAAACCATTCTATGACTCTATGAAACTCTTATCCCTTTCCTGAAGTGAGGAGAATGATAATGGATTTCATCTCTTAAGAATTTTGCATTGAATCATCCAAACTGGATGTCTGGAAAAATCCTTTATAAAAACAGACCTTCTCCACTGTTGGGAGGGGAGTAGAGTTGTTTTGATGATGTTTGGATGCTCACAGTTGACCGCAAGTTGCATCTTGGAGGTCCCTGAAAGCTGGATTTACCCAAGGGAGGTTGGGACACCCTATGACATGTAGAGGAAGGAAGGAGAGACAAAAGGAACCTTGGTTTTGGCAGTGATTCATCAAACAAAGTACTCTTTTTTTTGCTGTAAACTGCCCATTAGAGACACAGAGAAGAGGGATAGACTTCAAGGGTGCTCTCCTAATAGATATCTATAAAGACAGTGAGAGCCAGCAGCCTAAGCAATGAATGCTTTTCCTGAGGACCAGAGGTCTGTCTTTCAGTGCCTGAGCCCTCCACTTCAGCTCCCGATTCCAGTCATCAGCCCGGCCAAGTCCAAGCACAGTCCTCTCATTATTGCTTTATTTTTGCCACAAAAGCACCCCAGAGAAATAACCAAGGATCAACGCCCTGTCACATTAAGCATCATAAGGAAAGAGAACAGAAAGGCCGGACTGTGCCCCAGAGATCTTACAATGTAATTGAAATTCCAGGAACACACCCAGATTTGAGGAAGGGCTCTGTTTATTGTATTGTTCTGCCAACCAGCTTTCTCATGTTCATCAAGAGAGAAAGTTTCCTTCTTCATTGCTCCTTTCAAAGTAAAACTCTACTTTTTTTTCTTTTATTTTCCCTCTCCAAACACAAAAAGAAAAGAGAATGAGAGGTGAGAGCTGATTGAGTGAGCAACAGCGGGGGAAAGAAATGAGTATTTATCAGTGTTCCTCTCCTTTTAAAGCACATCAATTCTGAAGCTGCTGACAGAGGTCTCGCTGTAACTGCTGGAAGAACCTCCAGGAGCTAATAATTTTATGTTCAGGCTTATGTAAAACCTGTTTTGATTAATTATTGATGCAAAGTTAGGAAAACGAACATTCTCTCTGCCTCGGCACAGCCCTATCAAATAAGTGGCACGGCAGTGATGCACAGTGTGCTATTCACTCCCTGTCCTGTCTCACGGCTCTTCATTAGCGCCAAGGTCTGGGTCCCTCTCAGGGGGCAGCCTGTCCATCCAAAGCAATGTCTCACAAGCAATGAAGCTTATTTTTGGGTTCCTGCAATTCAGGAGCAGCCATACCGGGCAATACAAGCTTTCCTTATCCACCTCAGATAGAAGTTCGCTTTTGCACGATTGCTGAGCTGGGCAAACGTGCCTCTTCTTGAACTCTTGATTTGAGATTAGTGCCTGAAATCTCTTTCTTATTTTGTCATTGTTTTGTGGAGCTTGCTGGGGGTCAGCTGAAGGCACAGCGTTCCCATGTCCAGCTCGGCACTCCTGTGGGTTCATAAACAATGTATTCGTGCACAGAAAGCAGCCCTGACAATAACTGCTTAGCAGACTCAATTCAATTCCGTCTAATTAAATAGGTTCAGCAGCACAAAGACTGCAGAAATGGCTGCCATCTCATGCTAGACACGCAGCTGCCGAGCCACAATGCACCCTTGTAAAAGGTGTTTTTGTACATTTAACCTTCTTTTAGTGGAAAGCCCCTTGCAATGTAAAATTCTCTACAGTGCACATATATCAAAGGCTACATTCCAACTTCTGGACGCCAGTGCTAAGAGGCTGACCCACAGATAGATGCACACTTCTGCTCTGTACACAGCAGTACTCCCACCTCATGTTAGACACACATAAACCTCCTTTTCCATTCTGTAATACTGTTTTTTTTTTTGCTTGGATACAACTCCACTAGTTTATGTGGGGCTGCACTGTTCACAGTTGGAGCCATATAGCAGTGAAACATATTTCAGAGGTGGAGGAGGGAGTTTCATCAACTGCTTCTAGGTAACCAAACAGCCTAAGTCATCTGGCCATTAATGAGCATGTCATAAAGCTCTGCTCTTCACTTCATCACTTTCGTGTCCTTTCCAGAGTGATGCCATTTTACATCCCGCAGCCTTTTATAAGCTCCTGATGTCCAATACAGATAGTCTCTTCTTATCATCTTTTGCTTTTTCTTTTCAGCACTCCTGGCTTCCCAGAACCATTTTCTAGGGCCGACTTTTCACAATGGTTTCAATTCTTCACTCTTCACTCTTCCAATTGTTCTTTACAGATATGGAGGGTGGGTGACTTAAAAGCACCCTGCCTTAATTCAGCTCCCCTTGAACTCACTAGTATAGAAAAACTGAACGGCACATTTCCATTGATTTCAACAGAGGAAGAGTAAGGCAAGTGCTCTGGGCTTTAGAAATTCCCCCCCTTGATGTTTTCCCATCACCCCGTTCTGTCATTAGCACACTTTGTACGACTGTTCCCACTTCTACTATAAAGTGTGCTCCTATTTTCTGTCCCTTCTGTACCTGTCCATCTCCGTGCTTTGACACGATTGAATTTCTTTTTGTGAGTTTTGCAGGACTGTAGCCCTGACTTGTGAGACAATTACCACTGCTTTGTAATGGAGTTTATACTGAGTTATTCTCAACCAGAGCTCCATTTGCTTAGGAATATATCATACAGCCATATTAAGGAGACGTCATCTGCAGCCTCACAGTTAGGCAGCAAGGCTTTCTTCTTTTTCATAGTCAACACTATCATCCTCAGAACCTGAAGCAAATTCATAATGGGAAATTTTTAATAGAAGTTTGCTTGACATTATAGTTAATCTGAAGTTCATGTAAGCACTATTCTATTAGAAGAAAATACATTGAGGCAGGTTATAACTGAACCTGTTGCTTTTCCTTCTATTTCCTAATGTCCAATTTTGCAGTGGAGTAGTGAAGATTATCTCTTTAACTGAGCCATGGATGACACCAGAAGCTTTGTACTATGCCCTAACAGCAGAAATAAGCTGTTTACCCTCATCTCTGCATAGTTAGACCTTACTTTCAAATACCAGACATAGAGATCATCCTGCAGACTTTCCCTGTGAGATTTATCCTGAGAGGCACAGTTAGCTGCAGTCCTGTTCTCCAGCCAAATGGAAAAGAGCCCAAGACGTGAGACCAAATCCTTAGTAAAGTCCCATCACTGAGTTTTCTTTACCTTCAATGTCCTCCCATGCAGAAAATCAATGTCAGATGGCTGGACCTCAAGTAGAGATTTAACCAGCACAGAGGGCTGATGCCGCACCAAGGCAGAAGCCATCACTGATGCCTTTCCCACTTGCTCTTCTCATTGAGTATTACCTGGACAGTGGATCCCATGTCTGAACTCAGGTGCAAACTTGCAAAAATGGCATCTGAGGTCGCACTGATCACTCCTCTCCAGGCGGTTGTACAAGACATTCCTCCCAACACCCAAAATTATGTCTGAAATCAGTTTAGGGAATGAGCAAGTCTTTTAATTAAAACAGTCTGTTATGATGAATCTGTT
>JANHGO010006749.1:0-20959 GCA_024606505.1 Aquila spilogaster
GGCCTTCCCCGTCCCCTTCCCCTTCCCCTTCTCTTTTTTGGTAGGAATTTCTCAGGAACTTTAAAACAGTAGAACTGTCCTTCCTGCTGGCTGCTTCCCTCTTTCTTCCTCTTGGACACTGGGCAGTTTGTGCACCCAGTTCTTAAAATCTGCTTTGAAATCTATTGCAGAACATTTCCGTTTGGTGAGTTTTTTACATATCTGTTTCCGTCAAAATTCACACACAAGAGCAATGGAGAACCCAACTGCTTCCATCCTTCATAGCCTGCCAAGAACCCCACCAGCCATAGGATCATAGAAGCATAGAATCACAGAATCACAGAATGGTAGAATCATAGAATCATTAAGGTTGGAAAAGACCACTAAGATCACCAGGTCCAACCGTCCAGCCAAGCATTATGGCTGGAAATCAGATGGGCTCAGACTGCCCCAAGATCACAGCTCAGCTTTCCGTGGCCAAATCCAGAGAGGAGATCCCTTCTTGACCCCCCACCCAAGCCTGACCAACACTCACTAGCCACGTCTTCAAGAGACATGGCTGTAACTGAGTCCAGCACAGGGCTGCGTAGGTGATGATAAGATTGGGTCATCCTCAGTATGAGAAATGGAGAACTTGGTCTGTTCACCCTGGAGATAAGAAGGCTCAAGGGGATCTCATTGACTTCTATAAATACCTGATGGGGTGGGAATAAAGACAATAGAGCCCAACTCTTCTGAGTGGGGCAGGGGCAGGATGGGAGGTGATGAGCACCAGCTGAAACACAAGAAATTCTGTTAAAACGTAAGGAAAATACTTTGTTACTGTGAGGGTGGTTGAGGTTGCCCCCTGGGGTTGTGTGGTCTCCATCCTTGGAGATGCTCAAAACCCAACTTGACACGGCCCTGGGCACCCTGCTCCAGGTCACCCTGCGGGATCTTCTCCCTAGCTCCTTCTTTCAGTGGTGGTTTCTAAATTGTGTCAGTAGTCTGTGTGTGTGACCTCCTATTTAGTAGGCAGGAAAGCAGCAGTCTCTCGTTGCCTTGTCTTTACAGATGTGCAAATCCTAGCCCCAAGGATGGCATCCAGCCCTCACACAGACTTTGTTTCTCCTCCCATCTATAAGGAATTGAATAAACGTCAGCACTTTGCTCTGCTTCGTGCGACCTGGTCTGCAGCTTCTCCTTTGCCATCATTGACTTCCCCAAGGGACACTCAGAAATCACGACTTTGTGGGAGAAAACAACCCTAAATGATGGCAAATTAGGACCGAGTGGCTGGCAGATTAATTCAGGAGACAAACTCCCTCAAGGGACATAGGCTGTGTTTGCTGCTAATGCCAACCTCTTGGAAGCCCTTGCACGAGGTTTCTCTTACCCACCACAGTGCCCATCAGGGTTGGCACGAAGGGTCCCTTTGCCCTATGCGGTGGCCCCATAAGGACACAGTGAGCTCATCCCCCTCCTCCCTCCCCAGATGTGCTGCGGAGGAGGAGCACCACGTGTTTGTCACCAGATCAGAGAGAAACGCTCTGCCCGAAGTGGATGAACTTCTGTCCTCTGACGTGAGCGCTCCTGCAGGAAAGCAAAGCCCAGATGTTAGCACAGCTGGTGGGGACGTCAGCACTCGCCTTGGGGTGAGTGAGAGGTCTGCTTTTGGAGAACCATCAGGGCACGGCGACTGCTTCACCTGCTCCGCTTGGGGACAGGAGCACAGGTACAGCTGGGGATGGGCAACACCTGGAAGCATTGCATCCCTCCTGAAGGAGAGCCAGAGAATCTGCATGCGTTGGCCATCCTTCCCAGATGTCTGATTTGTTCTGATGAGTCCAAAGACATTGGACTGATGTCTTGAGACTTATTCTACCATATTATCATAGAATCATAGAGTGACTTAGGTTGGAACAGACCTTAAGATCATCCCGTTACAACCTCCTCCCATGGGCTGGGTGCCCCCTCCCAGCTCAGGCTGCTCAGGATCCCATCCACGACCTCGGGCACCTCCAGGAGTGGTACACCTACAGCTCAGGGCAGCAGTGCCAGGGCCTCACTGCCCTCTGAGTAAACAATTATCTCCTAAGATCTAACCTAAATTTCCCTTTTTAGTTTTAATCCGTTATCTATAGATGATGGGGAGAACCACCTGTGACCAGAGGTGACAGATCCATACTTTTCCAGGGGTGTACCAGGCTGAGCATCTCGGCCACCTCAAATATATTCTGTACAAAATGCCAAACTAAATGATTTCATGAGCATTAGGATCCAATTCCCATAACTGCTGTCCTGGAGAACGTTCACTCAGAACATCTTGCACTCATAGAAAACAATAGAATCATGGAATCGTTAAAGTTGGACAAGGACACTAAGATCCCCAACCCCAACCCCAGCCCACCCCCGCCATGCCCACTGACCATGTCCCTCAAATAAGGATGAGGATGAAGCTGGAGCTGGAGTGGTGGACGTGACGCATGGATCTGTACACAGCACAGAAATGCCTCTCATCCTGCTTTGCTTTCGATACTTCCTCCCCAGGCTATGGCACCTCCATGGCTACTGGTATCGATGGCCACCAATGTTTGGACTGGGATGACCCCTGAGTTTGGGGACTGGTGGCTTAGGTGAGCTCAAGGAGCCAAGATAGCAGCTGGTCTGGGGAAAAACCAAGTGAAATGATGGGCTGGAGAACCACTACTTGATTAAGTGAAGGTTGCAGAGGGATTTGCTGGATGAAGGGGGCAACTGCTTTCCATCCTGTCTCCTGTCACCCTCTTCTGTCCTAAATGGGCATCATCCCAATGACACCATGGACTTGGGGAGAAGAAGGGAGTGGGACTGGCACTGAGTGCCCGGCAGCCGTGGGCAGACAGCTCCCATCCTGCACCCTCATTGCTGTAGCATTGAGGTCAGCTTTCCTGGGGCCTTGAGCAGCCCTATCAGTGCTCCCTTCAGCCCAAACATTCCCACTGGGCAGGCTCCAGGCTGTGCTTTGCCTCTGCAGCCGCTCTGCTCAGCGCCCTGGGGGGCATCTGGCCCCTGTCCCCCACTGCAGATAAGCAGAGACAGAGAGAGAGACTGAGGCCATGATGTGATGATAAAAAATAAAAGAGGAGGGGGGAGGGGTAAATGAGAAAAAGAAGTAAAAGAAAAGAGGAGAAATGGGTAAAACCAATTTACAGCCCCAAATACTCCTTTCATGCTGCTGTGCTCACCCAGCCTGCAGAACCAGCCAGCGGGGATGGGATGTACTCCCAGTTTATGAGCACGAGAAGCATGTTTGGAGCGAGGCAAGGGCTGTGACAGACACAGGAACCCACTGAGATAAGATGCTGGAGGACGGCCATCGGGCTGCAGAGCAGGGCAGTGTTTCAACTGCAATGGGACTGGGTGACCCTGGGCTGTACCACCAAGGTCCAAAATCACATACGTTCAGATAGTTTGCTTTATTTCTGCTGCCCTTTGCAACCTTGAGGTTACAAATCACGGCTGTATCCGAGCAGGCACCCATCAGCAGCACGGTCCAGTAGGAGCTGTTGGGAATTGGGATTGAGCGGCATGAAGAGTTCAGAAAGGGCCGCTCTGTGCTCGATATGTTGGCGTTGACCACCCAATGCCAAACTGACGTTCTTCTGCCTGGTGCAAAGTGCTTCTCTCCTCCCTCCCCATCGCTTTGCTTTTAGCATTGCTCTTTGCATCCTGGTCCAGGTGTCCCCATGGATGTGCCTGCGTCCCTTTCCCTCTGGATCAGGAAGGATCCCACGTGGGTTATCCATTCTCCCAGCGCTGAGTTTTGCTTTGTAAAGAGCTCAAAGGGCATCACCTAGCGATTTGTAAATATTTTGGGGATAAGGTCTGAGATTATGCAGAGCTTTTAGCTGCCTGCGGCTGAATTACAGTGACCTCCCACAATCCGCGATGGTTCCTTAGAAATATTGCACATTAAAAAAAACACATGCAGAGCCAAATATTTGTCCTTTCCTTCTGCCCCGAGGAGGGTTTATCCAGCACATATGTAGAGTGAAGGGAACGTGGGCTTTGGACCAAGCCTGGGGATGAGAAGGATGTGCCCTATGGGACTGGAAAAGGACGAGAGGGCAGCAAGGAAATAATAACAGGAGCACAAAACCCCTGCTACATGTTTTTAGCCAGCTCCCAAAAGGTGAACTCGTGATGTTTCCTAGGACACCGAGTCTTCACCCCTGCTGGATTTAATGGATTATTTTAGCTGAGTGTCATTGTGCTCTGGCTGTTAGCTGCTACGTCTCACGCTGCAGCCTGTGGTGATGCGGCTGAGACATTTCAGTGTGTTTGCACTTGGGATGTGATGCTCAGAGAAGAGGAAGAAATCCCCACTGTGCCCACTGAGGAGCTCCACCAGCAGCTCTACCAACAGGCATACATCGGATGGGTGGGGAGGAGCTGCTGCATTTGGTGGGCTTGTCCCAGTTCCAGACTGGGAAGTGCTGGTTCCTGGGGCTTCAGCTTTCTGGACCATGTGGGGACAAGGGATGTCCAGGAAATGCTGGGAAAACCCTGTGTTGAGAATATAAATAGTAGCAGCTGAATAATGGAGTATTTATAGGGGCTCTTGCATTCTTGAAGGCATATACACTTGATTTTGGAGAGTCCTGATGGAGGCTTTTCTAAGAAACCATGATGCCAATGAGCACATGTAGCGGTATTTCTCTGGGGTGAGTCACTTGGAGCCTGTTGCTCCTTTTGGTCAGAGCTGGAGGAACACGAGGAGCTCAGGGATGTTCCCACCAGCAAGTGGAATAGGAAGGGGATGGACTCAAAAAATCCATCCGTGGCAGAGAGCAGTGTCTCTGGGACCTCAAAGATCCACCTGCGATAAAGCCTCCAGCTTCCCCATGCCCTGTGATGGGGCAGGTGGTTACCCATCCGCTGTGCCCCTGCCAGGACAGCCCCACAGCCCTTGTCCATGGTCCAAGGTCCATGGTCTTGGCCATAAGGAGGAAGGCGATGGGTTGGGGATCCAAGATCTCATCCCAACTCTGCAACCCTACAGCTTCAGGCACATCCCTTCAGCCCTTTTCCAGCCTCCATCTACAAAGACCCCATCCGAGGAGCAGAGCCTGGCGAGACGTTGCCTATGAGGTCACCGTGCCCTGGACTTGGTGTCTCCATGTCCCCACAGCTGCCTGGCCCGCAGCCAGCTCAACGCTGCCACCAGTGCAGAAACCAACCACTTCCCATCCTCCTTCCCACTATGCCCTGGGGGATTTCCATTTTTGCTTTCTCTCTGGATTACGCTCAAAAACTGAGGGCAAAGGGGACAACAGTGAAGAGAAGGGCTGATGGCAGCGAGGGATATTTAGAGGGAGGACGGTGATGTCCCCATCCATTACCCACCATGGTTATACACAAGAAGAACAGGGCTGCTCTGCACCAGTGGTGTTTGAGCTTCCCGTGACATTTCTTTTTTGCCCCATAAAAGGGTTTTTGGGGTGTTGCATGAGGAATGTCAAAAAATCCAGTCTGGCCCCAAACCGGCACGAGGATGCAGTAGTGGCACACACCGCTGCTTCTCTCTGCTCTGTTATCCAGGATGCCAAACTCGTGCAGATCTCAACCCTCCTTGGGAAAAAGGTCTATAATCTGGCATAGTGGTGCAGATAGACCACCGAGCAAAACTCTGTGAGTTCCGGACCACCAGGAGCTGAGGATGTTGGCCCTCAGCATCACTTTCCCCTTCTCCTGGAGCAACCGGGCGCGTGGTGCTTCCGCCAAGCCCTGAGCGGCCAAAAGGTGATGGACGGGGTCAGGGCACAGCATTTACTGTGTTACAAAAGTCTGCCCCGAGTCTCTCCAGTGTTCAGGCTGGGAAGTTAATGTCCTGGCCCTTGGCCAGCTGCTGGGAGCAAAGCCAGAACAAACACCCCCCTCAGACTAATTAGACTGAGGCTAAGTGTCGGGAAAGTCACTGCCTGTCCCGAGGGATCGTTCCTGGAGGAGATGGTCAGGGGACATCAACATCTCCAGGCAGAGCGACCACAGTGTCTCCCTTGGGCAAAATCCTGAGCCCCATGCTGGAGATGTCCATAGAAAACATCTACTTCAAAGTCCCCTTTGTTTCCCACCAGTCCTGGGTCTCTTGACTTTCTGCAGGACAACTGGTTGTCATAGAACCTTGTGTATGGGGGGAAGTGTCCCACAGGATGACCAGGACCTTCTGTACGGTGGGAATGTTCCCCAGGATGACCAGGTTCTTGCTGTCTCCACCAGCTCTGCCCTGGGAAGATGCTGATGTAGGTGAGATCCCCTTGGCTCGAGGTAAAGAGGACCATGGTATATCTGGAAAAAAAAATGGGCATTTTCTGCAATAAATTTTGCTGTCAAGACACCATCATTCCTCCTCTCTCCTTGGGGCAGTCAGAGGTAGAGCTGGTCCACCAAGTGGGTCTGCTGGAAGATGCTGTGGGCTTTTCCCTGCAGAAAATGCCTTCTGTAGGTGGTGCCCTCTTGAAAGATAGTGCCTTCTTTAAAGCTCTTGGGTCTTGAAATCACAGAATGATAGAATCATGAAGGTTGGAAAAGACCTCTAAGGTCCCCAAGTCCAACCCCAGCCCATCCCCACAATGCCCACTGACCATGTGGAACACCCCTAGAGATGGTGACTCCCTCACCTCTCTGGGTAACCTGTGCCAGTGCTTGACCGCCCTTTGGAGAGGAAATTGTTCCTGATATCCAACCCCACCCTCCCCTGACACAACCTGAGGCCATCACCTCTTGTCCTGTCCTGGGAGAAGAACTCCATCCCCGGAGAGGACGTCTGTATGGCCAACCCATTGGGCAGACTGTGCTTGGACGCTGTCCTGGTGGGTTTGAGCTCTCACGGGCTAAGCTCTCACCTGGCTGTGGTTAGCAGAACGGATATAGCAGAGGAAGTCTGTTGAGTACGAAATATTCGCAGTGAAGGGAAAAAAAAAGCTCCCACTGCAGTGTTTAACTGCAAAAAGGGAAACTGCAGAGAAATGGGGATGCTTCTTGAAATTAGATGTCTGACCTCAAAGATTAAATGTGGAAGTGGACCAAGGAAGCACTGTTTTGGAAAGGTTCTCCAGAGCAGCCCGCACTAAAAGCAGGGTGAGAATTGTCACTGGAAGAACAAAAAAGCTCCTGCAGAAAGCTCACACCGTGTCCGAGTGGGGAGACGTGGAAGGAGGTAAACATAGAGTCATAGAATGATTTGAGTTGGAAGGGACCCTTAGAGACCATCTGGTCCCATTCCCTGCAGTGAACAGGGACACCCACAGCTCCATCAGTGCTCAGAGCCCCGTCCAGCCTGAAGATGGCAAACTGAATGCAAACATCCTCACTGTGCAGGATAGATTTTGGGGAACAACTTGCTAAATGCTGATAAATGAGTAGGGGGAACCAAAGTCCACAGCAAAGAGCTGGTGAGACCCAAGGGGGAATGAGGATCCTCCTCAGAAGTCCTGTCCAAGACCCACGTGACGCATGCCAAGGGATGTGACAACTGCCGCAGCTCATCCTCCATCATTCAAAGAAGCACAAAAGCCCTTTTCAGTGTTATTAAACCACCTGAGATCACCCGCAGTCAGCCTGCAGCGTGCAAGGTAAACATTTGTTCTTCCTGGGCAAGGATCGCTCTATTTTTCACGGTTGGCCTCAAGCACTGCTTTTTGTGAATGCTTTATCGGCAGCGTAACGAGGCAACAAAGTCTCCCTCTTGCTTTTTTTCCCAACAAATCGGGCTTTTCTCAGCCCTCTCATTGAGTCCTCCCCCTATGCAGGGTCGGCAGTGAGCACGCATCCACCCTTTGCACAATCCACGCATTAACTCGAGCCCGGGGTGAAAGCCACAGAGCGGCCGGGCTGGGGCAGGAGGTATTTTCCAACCGGGTGTCTGAACCAAAATTTGGGAGGAAAAAAAGATCCCGGTCAACAGGAGGTCAGAGCGAATAGTTTCTGTGTGGTTCTTTAACCCTTCCTTCTTTTGGTTTGCTCTGAAGCGGAACGCCCGAATGCTTTGTGTCAGGGAATGGGAATACTTCTGCGCTTCTCGAACCAACAGCTTTGTCCCGGGAGAAAAGAATAACGAATCTCCCGAAACAGTGATGCCTCCCGCTGTTCTGGAGTTGAACCGTTCCACTCAAGGGATCTCCAATGATCAATCTGGACGGTTTCAGCTCGGGGATGGGTCACCCCCGGGTGGGTGTGGGTATGGTCAGTGATGGCCAAGGAGGTTGGGTTGTGGTGGGTGAACGCCTGCAGAACACCGGGACTGGGAGGAGATATTCCTGAGCAGCGGTGCTGCACAGAGAGCAGCTTTAAGATGGGGCCATCCCTTGCATGGCTTGGAGCTGGGGCTCCCTGGAACAGCTCCGTTTTGGGATGCCTGCCATTGGGTTGGATGAGGCCACCTATCCATAGGGATTAACCCTATGGGATGTGCTACCCCAGGGCAGAAAATGGGTCCTGGGCCGTCACGGACCTGCACAGCATTTGCTCATCCCATGATCACTGTGTATCCCAGGGTTGCGTTTCATGCAGCAGCTCAAGTCTCTTGAGAGGGTATGTGGTCTCCTGGAGGGGCCACCTCTGCCCTGGGGGTGTGGGGCTCTGTCCAGGCCGACATCTTTGTCTGAACAGGGGTTAGATCACCCAAACCAGGCATCCGATGGGACAGAGCCCAAAGCACCGTGCACCCTTGTGAGCTGCACTGCTCTAAAGGGAACCCGAAGGGGTGAAGCTCTCTTCCTCCACCTACGGGCATCAAGAAGAAGAGCAGCCACTACAAATTAATTTTACAACAATTAATAGAACCGTAGAACCATAGAATGATAGAGTATCTGGAGGTACAAGGGATCCGCAGGGATCACTGAGTCCAACTGCTGGCTCTGCACAGCACCAACCAGACCCAAACCCTATGGTTCCAGTTTCTGTACTGGAAGGGGTTGTAGCAACGTGCTACTCTTCGTGCTGCATGGCCAGCCAGACGCAGAGCCGGGTTGCAACATCTGGGAAGCATTGCCGGTGGAGGGATGATGAATTTCTAGGAAATTATCCCAGAAAGTCTGGATGAGGTTCAGCCCAGCGAGATATTAATCACAAGCTGGAGCTGGGGCTGCGGGATGTGGGCAGAGCTGGCCGGGGGTACCATTCGTATGGGTCCAACTGGAGCTGAGCCCCAGATTCTGGAAGCATCGCCCTTGATCCCAACCCCAACTCATCACCCCAGGAGCCGGCTGCAGGGGAGTCCCTGAGCCGGGGCCACCCAGCTGGGAGACCACGACTCATTTATCTAATGAAGAGCAGATGGGGAGGCAGCAGGGGGTGCTGCTTTGGGGCTTTCAGATTTTCCTTGGCAATTTCCTATGGATTTTTGGCTGCTGTGGCATTCAGGGCCGAGCTTGCATCTGGCATTGGGTGGGTTTGGGGAAGCTCCAGCTGACATTGCTGACAGTGCGGTGACGGGGATGCCTCCCAACCCATGGCCTCTGTTATTTTCAAGTCTCAGCCTGCTTGCTCCTACTGTGATGAGAAAAAGGGAAAGGAAGTTGAAGGACCATCAAACCTCCATGCAGCGGGCAGGGATGGAGTGGGACCTGAGGGTGGGTGGCTGGATGGAAGGCAGGTGATGAGCTCAAGGCAGGTGATGACATGAAGACAGATGGTGACCTCGAGGCAGGTGATGGCATCAAGGCAGGTGTTGATCCCAAAGCAGATTGTGACATCAAGGCAGGTGATGACCTTATGGCAGGTGATGACCTCATGGTAAGCAATGGCCAGCTAGATGATGGATGATGGATGATGGATGATGGATGATAGATGATGGATGATGGATGATGGATGGATGATGGATGATGGATGGATGATGGATGATGGATGATGGATGATAGATGATGGATGATGGATGGATGATGGATGATGGATGATGGATGATGGATGATGGATGATGGATGATGGATGATGGATGATGGATGATGGATGACATCAAGGCAGATGGTGACCATGGGGCAGATGATGAGCACGAGGCAGCTGGGGACACCAAGGCAGCTGAGGACCTCAGGGTGGATGATGACCTCACAGCAGGTGATGGCCATCCTGATGATGGATGACATCAAGGCGGATGATGGTCACAGGGCAGATGGTGACCACAAAGCAGCTCCATGGGGACACCCAGCTCCCCACTGCCACTTCCCATTGGTGCCTGCTGCCTCAGGATTTCAGCCAGTGTGCAAAATGGTTTCAGTATTAAAAAATAAGAGGGCAATGAGGAGGAACCCCCCTGGTGGATCCCACTCCTCTGCAGCCATCACCCATGGTAAAGGACCCCAGGGAAAAGGCAGCATCCCACAGCCCCACCAAAACCCAATGGGAACACCGAGATACCCTCAAACCATGAAGATCAGATCCCTGAATCTGGGGGAAGAGGGGATTTCCTGCTGAGCTCCCAGTTGGCTGCATGGGGCCTGGTGGAAGGCCTCGGAGATGTCACAGATAAAACCCAAATGACGCGGAAAGCCAGGAGCAGCATATGTGCTTTACAGCTTCAGGGGCTGAATGTGCTCCCACCCTGCACGTCCCAACCTGGAAAGGGCAATAAAAGGGTTTTATTGCACTGGTGGCTTCAGGGCTGCAAGAGGGCTGTCCTGTTTGCAAGTGCAGGGCCAGGCAGGAGCTGCTCCCAGCAGATCCCGGCCTCTGCCTTTCAATGGAAAAATGTTCCTTTTTCCCCTCCTTTTTGGATTAATTCCTATTCTAACAGTTCCTGACTGGCTGGCATAGAGCAAGAGATAAAGAGGGAAAAGAGGACAGACTGAGGGGGGAGCCACGTTTCCATTTAATTTCCTTTTTAAAGAAGAAATTAAACAGTTGTTCAGATGGGAGTGTGGAACCTAATGACGTTATTTTCCTTTCCTTCAGGTTACCACATTGAAGAGGGTTTGAGCTGCGGAGAATTCATGTGTTTGAGCCCCGGACTTCCCCCTTTTCACTTCCTCTCTTTTTCTTCCATTTTCTTTTTCTGTTAATCGTTGTTTATCTATTTAGATTCATCCCCATTATTTGAACTGTTTCCTTCAGCTCTAAAAGCTGTGGGATACGAAACCCTCTGACATCTCACTCCATTTCCGAAGAAGATCATACGCTTTGGGGCTGCCCCATCCACCCCATTTGGAGAAGCCAAAGACCGTTGGATCTCAAAAGGGAATAAAAAGATATTTCAGCTGAACTTTGGGACACCACCTATTACCTTTTCCCATTCATCACTGGTCATGGCACAGAGCTGTCAGAGCTCGGGGAGCGCTGGGACGGGGTTTGGGGGTGCTGTGTGGGGCCAGGGGTTGGGCTCAATGATCCTGATGGGTCCCCTCCAGCTCAGGGTCGGAGTTCAACAACACGGCCAACAGGTTTGGAAATGACTTGGGAGGAAGGGAGACAAACAGCTTTGATCCTTAGAAAAACCCGACCTCAAAGAGGAAAACCAGAGGGCAAATGAAGCCAGGGCTCACCCCTTGAGAAACGAGCGGGCATGCCAAGTGGCTGACAGTAACGATAAGGCCGACTCTGCCAACTGGAAGGGCTGCTCCCAACCAGGGGCGCAGAGGGAAGGAAGATCCTGGATGCTGGGACGGTCTGCAGAAAGACAAGAAGCTTGTGCCTCCACCCACGCCGTGGGGCAGATGGGTTGGCTTGGCAGGAGACCAGCAGCGCTCTCAACTTTCTCTTCCTGCTCCCAGCGCCAAGAGGTACTCAGAAAAAGCGGGTTTTCTGGTTTCTTTTTGTTTCTCTGAAACAACTCCACAACCCCCGTGCTCCCCGCCAGCGCGCACCGTTCTTGCTTAACTCTCGTTCCTGGGTTTGATGACTCACACGAGTCCGTGCTGGCATGGGCTGCAGAGGAGTCAGGGCACGAAACGCTTGGGCGTGACGCAGGAGAGCCCATAAGTGAAAGCTGGGCACGTGCTCCATCCTCGTGGCTTTCGCCTTGGGGTGGGAGTCCTAAACCTGAAAATCAAGCAGGATGTTAGAGCACAGCTTCTGCACCGGCGAATTGGTCTATTTCAGGGCCTGCGGTTCTTCCTCTGGGTGTATGCTTTCAGGTCTTGCTGCTTCAGCACCTACACGGGCCGGGAAGTTTTGTAAAAGAAAAGAAAACCAACAGCAGAGCGTTCTCCGTGGTGTGGGGTCCCATCCTGCAGATGTCACCGTGCATCTGTGACACAGCCAGGAGAGCAGGCGCAGCGAAAGGGCGCAGAATTAACCTCAAGGCTGAAGAAATTGGGATGAGGATGAGAGCGGAGGAATTCGAGCTGCCCAGGTTACAGCCAGGCAGATTTCAAGGTGATCTGACCGCAGTCTGTATTAAATACATCCAACGGGATGGCTGTGTCCTGAGCACCGCGTTGTGTCGGCAGAGAGAGGCACAGTGAACGCCAGGCTGGGGAGCAAGCAGAGGACAAGCTGCGGGGGGGAAACAAAAGGTATTTGTTTCACAAGGACTGCGGTTGGGCATTGGGGTCCCCCTCCCTTGGTTTCTGCGGAGGAAAAAGGGAAGCCTCTGAGAACAAGAGGTTCTGCTGCGGCGCGAGCTGTTGGTGGCCCCACGAGGTGCTGGGTGAAGTGGAAAGAACGTGGTTTAGGAGAAACGAAACTAAGAACTTCTGGTCTTCAACAGGAGGAGCCTTGGAGCAGCCGCTCACCAGGGCCGGGGAGATGGATGTGGTGCAACCCAAAGGACTGAGTGCACGAGGACTCAACAGATTCAGTGCTGGAGGTATCTACTGCGGAGCCCACGGGTTGGATCTTGCCCTCTTGGATCTGACTGCATCTGGAGCTCAAAGCATATATACAAAACACATCTACGACATTCAGCCTCTATCCCTGGTACCCCCCCTGTTTTTCTGTACACATTTGGAGGAGACGGCAGAAGAGTTCTCGTAATAGAAATAAATTTATTTACTCTAAGAAATCTGAGATGTCTGCAACGTTACAAAAATAGAAATGTACAGTTATTATCACAAAAACCACTTCACTTTTTTTTTTCCTTCTTTTCTTTTCGGTGTGTATAAGTTAGTGCTTTGACAAACAGACACAAAACCTGTATTCACAATCCCAGTCGGTACCTCTCCAGCCTGAACCGTGTTGGAGGAGGACCAATGGGACCCCAAAGGCGGCGGTGGCGGTGAGGGTGGGAGCGCTGACCGGGGCGAAGGGCAGAGCTGGGAGCATGGTTCCGTTGAATTATTCAGAGCACGTAGCTCGGTGCTCACGCTGCTTTTGGGCAATGGTGGGTGAGCAGGCGAGACCTGGCCCGGACTAAGGTTTGTACCAACCCAACGCTTCGCTTGGATTCATTTCTCTCTGTGATTTGTCTCACCCCGGTGACTGCCTGTAACCCTTCCTGTGAAGCTCCACGGGGAGAAAAAAGGTGCAACACCTATCTTAACCCAACCCCCCCCAACAATCCTCTCCAGGATGAGATGACTCACCCTACAAATGCCCTCTTTTCCTTTGCCGATGGTGCTCAGGATGGAGACAGTCCTCTCCTTTGTCTTCTGAGGCCGTGATATTGTGGGTCAGGACGAGAGCCCTCCATGGGACCACAGTTCCACTGAGCTGGGACCACAGGAATGTCCCAGCTATTTCTTTATCTCCGCGCCTTTACCCCCACCAAGCCACTTCACAGGGAGGAGGGATGGGAGAAACTAAGAGGTCTGAGGAATCGGTCTGAACTGGGATCAGAAGTGTTTGTCTAACCCTAAAATAGAGCCTGGGCCGCTTCTATGAAATAGGACTCAGCCAGTTGTGCAGCAGGAGCAATTTTCATTTTTGGGGGTGAGGAATCAGCATCCTCGTGGCAGGGCTGGGCCAGGAAACCACGTGTCCGGGCTCTCAAGTTCTTCACCCAGCAATGAGAGAGAAGGGCCACGTGGACCTTCTGGTGAAGGGTTTGGTGGCTCTTTCCTCCTTCTGACTTTGAACTGGTGGGGGACGCAAACCCACATCCACACAGGGCTGGGATTAAGCTCAGCACTGTGTTTACAGGCATGGCTCCTAAAAGCGGGGTCAGCACTGCCATATTTCCCTATAAAGGCCCACGCTGTCAATATGGGATTTGGCAAATGGCTCCAAGTGGGACGATCATAGAATCATAGAACCTTTAGAGTTGGAAGGGACATTTAAAGGCCATCCAGTCCAGCTCCCCTGCAGTGCACAGAGACATGGACAGCTAGATCAGGTTGCCCAGGGCCTGATCCAGCTTTGCCATGAAAGTCCCCAGGGATGGGGAATCCAGCATATCTCCGGGCAACAGTGGGAAACAGCAACGGGATGCATCAACGCTGAGCCAAGGGGATGGGCAATGGTCTCTGCTGCTTTGCTGGGACCATGCGTTGCTT
Organism: Aquila spilogaster; assembly: GCA_024606505.1. Lineage (NCBI taxonomy): Eukaryota > Metazoa > Chordata > Aves > Accipitriformes > Accipitridae > Aquila > Aquila spilogaster. The sequence goes on from JANHGO010006749.1 coordinate 14,364, forward strand.
GTAAGATGATTAAAAACAAGGCACAAAGAGCTCACCCTCATTTTCACAGAGCCGGAGGTGACTATTAAAGGCAGCAGCACAGAGACAGCCATCAGTTCCTACAAGCTTTTCAAAGGTGGGCATTGCTGTTGGGAAACACCTGTGGGTCTCACCAATGTTGATGTCACTGTAGAAACCAGGGACCTGATTGCTGGCATCAGTACACCCCATTGGGATGGGGAATGCTCCCCACCAGCACCCCTTGTAATGGGAATCCTTCAGAACGGGGCTGGAGTTGGAGAGCATTAGCTGAAAGGAGGTTGTGGCGAGGTGGGGGTCAATCTCTTCTCCCAGGTAACAGCGATAGGATGAGAGCTGATGTGCCAGGATAGGATGTGCTGATGTGCCTGTGCCCAGTTGTGCCAGGGAGGGGGTTCAGGTTGGAAAACAGTAAAAAATTCTTCTCTGAAAGGGTGGTAACGCATGGGCACAGGCTGCCCAGGGAGGTGGTGGGTCACCGTCCCTGGAGGTGCTCAGGAAAGGGGCACACGTGGCACTGAGGGACGTGGTGGGGTGGGTTGGGGTTGGGCTTGGGGGCCTCGGAGGACTCTTTCAACCTTCATGACTCCACAACTATTTCCCCAGGGATGTAAAGCAGTGGGTGTCCCGTCCCCGCCGCAGGCGGTGTTTGCACTTGACCTTTTATCGACCCATTTATCACATCCACAGCTGACACTCCCCATGAATCAAAAGCCTTTCTTCCCTTGCCAAGGCATGGAAAGACTTCTGATAAACGCACGCTCCTTATGTGCCAGGGAACCTGGAGGAAAGCAGACTGATTTCTTCACGGGACTTTTTGCACGCAGCGTTTTCTTCTTTAGAAAACAGTCTAAGGCATCCAGGGTGTGAATTCTAGCAGATTTTGCAACCACATGTTGATGAACAGGCAGGGAAGGAGGCAAAGGGACGGCGCCTGTCCCTATCACCGCGGCAGCACCTCCCTGAAAACACATGCAACACGCATGGGAGCCACTGCACTGCAAACACCAAAGGCCTCTGGCCCTGAAGCATCCTCACCTCCTGCCATACATGGGATGAACCCTTTCACTGCCACAGGGTGTGGGGGCAGAGCTAGGATTTCACCTCCTTGGACGTCGTCTCTGTGTCATTGCTGTTTACCAGGGGACCGTTGGGCACAGTCCCCATTGCCATCTCATTTTGAGGCTTCCATGGGATTTTGTTGCCCGTGAGCTTCATAAATCTTTGTCCTGCTAAGAAATACAGTACGGGATCCAAGCAGCTGTTGGTGCTGGCTAGTGGCCGGGTCACCTTATAGGCTAAATTGATAGCATTGAGGGTCTGACAGCTCAAGTTCCAGCTCCGGAAGGAGTAGTACAAGGAACGAGTGACGTGGAAAGGAAGAAAGCAAACGCTGAAGACCACCAGGACAATGATTATCATCTTGACCGACTTCTTTTTGGATCGGGAGAGCCGGGACATGCCCCGCGTAGGCTGCAGCAGCCTGCGGGCCATGAGGCAGTAGCAGACGATGATGATGAGGAAGGGGATGCAGAAGAGAAGCACCATCATCACGGAACTGTAAATGACAAACTGGCCAAAGAGGTCTCTGCTGGATGTGTCGTGGCAGGTGATGGTGCCACGTCTCATGCTGGTGGTGACAAAGAAGAGAACGGGCAATTGGCAAACCACGGTCACCAGCCACACGATGACTGACACTCTACGGGCGTAGCGGACGTGCCCCCACTGCAGGGACTTCAGTGGGTAGCAGATGCCCAGGAAGCGATGGACGCTGATGCAGAGGAGGAAGAGGATGCTGCAGTAGAGGTTGGTGTAAAACAAGAAGCGGACTATCTTGCACAAACCCACTCCGAAGGGCCAGTTGTCCCCCATGGCATAGTAATACACCAGGAGGGGCAGGGAGACCACATAGAGCGTGTCGGACACGGCCAGGTTGAACATGTACGTGGTGGAGGCATTCCAGGTCTTGATCCTAAAGATGAAGCCATAGAGGGCCAGCAGGTTGAGGAAGAGCCCCACCACGCACACGATGCCGTAGGAGACGGGCAGCAGGACGTACTTGAAGTCCTCATCAAACACACACCTGTAGGTGTTGTTGTCGGCATTGCCCGCGACAAAGGAGCTGTTGATGACTCTGGTCCAGGCTGGAGGAGTTGATAGGTTCGCCATCACCCTAAGGGAAAGGAAAGAGGCTGTAAGAAGGGGAGAAACCCCTGGAAGAGTTGATTTAGATAAGGAAAACCCAGTGCTGCAGCACTATATTTGCACTCCTCCCATTGACGTTGCCATCAACACTTGGCTTTGTCCATCCAAAAGCTATGGACAGACGTAGCCCACAGCTGTGGCTCACTGCACTGGCCTCAGTGCAGGTGACAGTGACTTGAGAGGTGGCACGCTCTCATGCCAGCACACTGCATCCCCACGGAACCGTATGGTTGGGAGTTGATGTGAGTGGCAGTCCCAAGCGTGGAGGACTTAGGGTGAAGCAGATAAAAGGAGTCTTATTTATCCTCGTTTTGCATCTGTGGCACAGAAGGGGAACCAAACTACTCATTATCATTGGCGGGGGGGGTAGGAACCAGATGACCTTTAAGGTCCCCCCCCAGCTCAAGCCATTCTATGGTCCTATGACTTGTCACAAGCAAATCCCAGGTCATGCCCCAAACCACCCTTCTCACCAGGGCTGAGCAGAAATTGTCTCCTGCCCTTTCTGTGCTCAACCACCCACAATGGTTACGCATGGCAACGAGCAGCTGATGCGAGAAAAATGGACTAGGAAGAGTGTCTGCAGACACACAGGGTCTGGCACTGTCTGTGCCAGGAGGGACAAGGGCCCCTTTGTGTGCTGGGACAGCCCACGACCCGGCCGACACACGATCGCTCAGCCAGCTCGTCAGCCAGGAATCAAATTAAAATGGATTTGCTTCATTTCCCATCAAACAAGGCGGGCTGACCTCTGGTGAAGCAATGGGCTGAGCCCTGTGCTGCCGCACCGTTACAAGGAAATGGGGTTACGGGGGACACAACCAGAGCAGGAGCTCAGAGACTGGGATTTGGGCGAAAAGAGGTGGGATGAAGGTGTCCTTCATCTGAGCATGAGGGGTCGTAGAACCATAGAATCACTGCAGTTGGAAGGGATCCCCTAAAGGCCGCCTGGTCCCACTCCCTGCAGTGCATACGGACACCCAGAGCTCCATCAGTGCTCAGAGCCCAACCCCTGACCACGGCTGCCTGCAGGGATGGGGCACCACCACCAGTGCCAGTGCCTCACTGCCCGTATTGTAAGGACCCCATCTCACAGCTCCCAGCCCTATTCCCACCTCCCTGCAGGGTCCCACAGCCCCAACCAGAAATCCCAAGAGCGCATTTGAAAGTGTCCGTGAGCCGAGGAGGGGACTGTCCCCTGCGTGAACGCGGATGTGCCAAGCTGCACATCTCCTTCCTCGGGAAAATGAGCAAACAGAGCACTGGGGTTGGCAATGGGAGACAGGAGCCCGCTCACAAGGCAGCCTTGTCCTTGCAGTCACGCTCTCCCTTCATTTCCTTTTGCACATGCAAAAGCCTTTCTTTTATTCTCTCTCTTTTTTTACTTTTTTCTCCTCGATTTTGCCCGGAATCCCTTGGACAGAAACCACTGTGTCCATCGGGGCCGTGGCTGCCGTCCAGCCCTGTGCCAAAGCCCCATTGCATCCGCAGTGAGTGGGTGGCGGGGGGGACACACATCCAACCCAGGGGGGACAATGGGAGGGAGAAAGCGATGGAAATAACTGAAGGAACCGAGTAGGAAAAATCCTTCAGTGACCGCTAAAAGCAAACCCGCCCCAATGCTTTGGGGAGGAGCAGCTGCTGCACCAGATCTCCTGGTCCTTCCTGAGATTGTGGCAGGAGGATTTCCTTCTTGCAGGTGACCTTGCACGGCTTTCCAGGTGCCTTCATGCACAGTGCATTGCCCTGCCTGGCTTCCTCCATCCGTGGGTCTTAGAACCATAGAATATCCCAAGTTGGAAGGGACCATAAGGATCACTGAGTCCAAGCTCTGGCTCCACACAAGACCACCCAAAATCAGACCTTATGTCTGAGAGCATGGCCCAGTCTCGGTGAACCTGGTGGTAGCAGCTGGCTCTCTTTGCAGCATGGCTTCATCCATGGATGGAGCTGGTTGCAGCATGGCCTTGACCACATTAATCCCATCTTTTGTTTCCAGAAGATAGGAAAGAAACCTCTCTTCGGCTCTCATGAGAGACATAGGAGCGCTGAACATGGTTCCTGGTTGCAGCAGGGCCTTGCAACACACAGGACATCACTCACTTCGGTGGCAAAGAGCAGAGGTTTGGGTACCCGGAGCTGGTCTGGATCCATTCATGCATGGAAACGCAGTGGCACATTGGTGCTGCGATCCCATCAACCACGTGCATGGGGCACACAGACACCCGAGGGCACAGCCATGTGATGCCCACATCCCCAAACGCTCCTGTAACAGGATCCACCCGGGCAGGGGACACCGAGTCCCATCCCCAGGAGGGGACTGTCACCGGAGGAGGGCACATGCCAAGGTCATGGGCACCCGAGAGGCACGCAGCAGTGCTGGGTTGGACACTGAATGGCTCGGGGTGGGAGGGACCCCCAATTCCCAGCCCTGTGCTGCGGGCAGGGCTGCCCAGCAGCATATCAGGCACTAGAGCAGGGAGCCCAGGGCCCCCTCCAACCTCGACTCACCAAATCCCAACTCCAGGCCCTTTTCTCAGCCTTCCCGTGGCCATCCCATCAAATTCCATACCCAAGTCACCGAAGCAAGCCAGCTGTGGCCACGCTGAATGCATCACGCTGGGGTTGGATGAGACTTAATGGGCCATCCCCGGTAATTAACGGGGATTCATCCATTGGCAGAGCCCCTTCCATCTGCTGGTGCCTCCTCCGGCGCACACACGATTCGTGCCGGTGGACAAAACCACACTCCATGTACTGCATTTTCCCAACAGCTCCTTCGCAAAGGCCGCAAGGACAGCGTGGGTGTTTCCCCTGCCCTAATTGCACGCGTTTCAACGACTCATCAAAATCCCTGCGCCGGATCGGGAACCGCTCACAACGTCGGGAAGAGAACAACCCGGCTCCTCCGGGAGCGCGGTCGAAATCCTCCGCAACCCAAAGGAAACAGCAGATGCTACTGAGCCCTCCTGGCCTGGAGGGGGGAGCAGGATGAAACCAGAGCCTCGCAAACCGGCGTGGTTTTCATCTGCCCTTTCCAAGCAGCTCCTTTTCCCTCCGGGATGGCTCCATGGAGGCTGAGCTTCCTCCTCCTCCTCCTCCTCCTCCTCCTCCTCCTCCTCCTCCTCCTCCTCCCATGCACACAGTGCCGCTGCCACAACCCCATGCCTCAGTTTCCCCCCTTGCCCCCCCCCGCTCCCTAACACCAGAGCTCTGCTGAGAAGCTGCACGGCTGAATTTGATTTCAAAAGGAGTATGGGTTTGGTGGAGGGTTTTGACTCGACCTGAGGTGAAGAGGGGAAGGCGAATTTGAATCCCAAAAAGGATTTTGTGGCTTTTCTTAGAGCTCCAATGAAACACTTCACTATCAGCTTTATTTTTTTCCTGGGAATTTCTCTCTGTTTTCCCCCAAGAAACCCCTGAACCCACACGAACCCGAACCTATCCCCCTGGAGCCTCTGCTTTTTGCAGTCCTGACACCTCCCACCCCCCATCCACAGCGTAGGACAGCCCCAATTAGCCAGAGCCAAATGAGCAACAAGTCATTAAACCCAACAGCACGGGTGCTCACACATAATCCAAGCTGCCTTTGCTGGGCTGGCCCCGCTCCCAGCACAGCAGCTCTCTGGGTGGAGGCAAACAGCACCCAGGCCGATATTTAATCCCTTGGTCGCCAGCCCGAGCACTCCTCTCACTGCTGCAGCAGTGACGATGCTCCCCACATCCTTCTCCCCACACCACCCACCCCAGGACCCCTCCGGCCGTCCCGGAGCCCGTATAGGTCGGGGGGGAAAATTGCCTTTTGCCATAATGGAAGGGATCACCCATCGAGTCCAGGAGTGTCGGCCACGATGATCCCGGAGGGTCCCTTCAACCTCGGGATGTTCTATGATTCTATCAACGCAATATCAGGTTGGGAGATAACGCGGCTGTCGGGCTCAGCCACGGCCCCCACAACCCAAACCTGGGCTGAACCCCAACACACTGAGCACGGCCTCCAGCACAGGAGCAAAAGGGGTCGGGGCTTTGCGGCTCATCACTCCCGAACGGGCGACGCTCAGCACGAAGCAGCGATGAACGCTGCGTTATCCCCTCACCCCGTACCCACCCGGCTGAGGGCCGCAGGGCAGAGCTCCCTTCACAAGGGCATAAAAGAGGAACTCGGGAAGGTGCCCGGCTGCAGTGACACCGCTCACGGAGCGCCAGCCCCGCCGCCGGGTCCGGCTTGCCGCTCGCACAGGAAGGCAGCGGCTTGCCAGACGCGTTGTGCAAGAAAGGCGATAAGAAAACCGAAGGGATGAATGTCAGTCATTACCACAGTCTGTGTCTCTTAGAGAAGTCCAGATTTACACATAAGTCTGCACAGAAAGTTA
>JANHGO010006750.1:0-20951 GCA_024606505.1 Aquila spilogaster
AGGTGGCTGCTGGATTCAGCTTTCACACCAGGGAGCAGCTTCAGTTCATTTCCAAATTTGCTGGGGGAAAAAAAAAATCCCAATTAGTTTTGAACGCTAACCCTTTATATGCCATAATGGCTTTTTGAATGTTTTGCAAAGTGTGTCCAAAGAAAGCTTTTGCTTAAACTTGGTTTGAGGCAGTTTTTGAATTATATACATGTCTTATTTGCAAGAAGGTGCATTCTGTAATTACTTCTTTCAGAATGTTTACAGAGTGCCCATCAGCCCATATTTACTCATGTAAGCTGTTCTGTTTTTCTCCCTCCAAATTGGCCAGAGATTCAAAGCTTAACAGGGATCGGTTGGAAAAACAAATGTGTAGTGATGTTCACAAATCTAATGTTCTTTATAATGTCAATGAAACAAATGTATTATTCAGAGCTACTGTGAACAGCATTTTTAAAGTAAAATTTGATGGCAGCGTTTGAGCAACACTAATTACTGTAGAATGGTTTGGAGCAGCATTGTGATTTCCTTCGAAGTAGATGTTTTGGTGTGATGCTTTTAGGGGCCCAAAACTTCCCTGTAAAGAAAGCAACTCTTATGTTCTTCACTCTGAGTTTCTGAAAGTAGAATGCAGTTGTTTATTCTCTTTACAAGGGGATAGTAGCTTATACTTCTACTTTATCTGTTGGAGTATATTGGATCTAGAATCTTGTGAGTTGCAAAAAGGAAAACCTCTCCATCACAGTCCTTTCAAGTAATTATACAAGGTGTATATTGGGGTATGAATAGCAAATTGGGCATTTAAGGGTGCATCACTTACCCTAATGATACAGTAAATACTGTTCTCCAGCAAGGGTGGCTAGAGGTAGGAGGCTTATGACTATGGACCTTAGAACCGCTGTTGTGATCAAAGCTAAAAAGTATTTTGAATGAAGAATACTTTGTAGTGTTATTGAGAAGAGTATGTGAGTATGTAGGAGTATCTGTACAGAAGTCTGCAGTGACATAAAGGTGGCAAAAGGGAGTAAAAAGATGAAAAGTCTGGAGTGAGTGTGCTAGTCTCTCTGCAAACAGCACCTTTCTCCATAATCAAGGAATATTTGTTTAGAAAATGCAGCTCAACCAGTGGGTTTTTACTGCTTGACTCAGGACAGCTAAATCATTTCAACTAATTTAAATGCTTGGTGGTCTATTTCATGTTACTGGTGTCTGGTGGTGGTAAACTTGGTGTCTGGCTTCAGAGGTCAGTGAGCTTGAAAATTTCTTTGCTTTGTTTTTGAAGGTACACCCAGGATATGGATTTCTTTCAGAAAACAAAGAATTTGCCAGGCGTTTGGTAAGTTACCCTTCTTTGCTTGGATGTGAAGGGTGCGCTGGGTGGCATATATTCATTCCAAGGTATCTGAGGAATCAAGGTACTCATTTAAGGCAGATTTAAAGGATACATGAAGATAGGGTACTTGGCATGCCTTCTCTGCATGTGGATTTCTTGCTTTTTACGGACGCAGTTGTGGCCTGTCCCTTTTGGGAAAAGGGGAGCTGCCTGTTTGTAAGAGCTGCACCAAGGATATAGGGACCTCAGTGTTTTCACTTTTTGTCTGTACTGTTTGTGACTTCTCTAAAACTGAGTCACTGAAATAATCTAGGTTAAAAGTGCTTCTAAGTGACTGTTTTGGTGACTCCTTGCACAGCTGGTGAACAACAGTATCAGCAGCCCTGATAAGGTGCTGAACTGTACTTTCAGGATGGAGATAGAAAGTGGTTTGAAAACTGGCTTCTGTGCTGAAAGTCGTGTATCGTAGACCTGCATCTTCCAAAAGGACCAAGGAGGTACTTCAGGAGGGTGATGTTTTCACATTTGAGTTTATAATTTTTTTTATTCATAATCTCATTAGTTCAGTGGGATTTTTACATATCACAGAAACTGATATATGGCCCTTTTACTGATTTCCCCAAACTCATCCCCCCTGCAAAATTCTGAAGAAAATAATTTATTATTTTTAACAGGTAGTAAGAGAAATTGGTTACTGTTTTTAAGTATAATTTCTACCTTTCATAATTCATAGTAGAAACACAGCTGAAGAATGTGCTTCTGTGAAGCTTTTGTGAGATATCTCTTCTGTTCATAGAATTTGTAGAATAATTCTTGTTTCTGCATCTTCTTTTACTTCATCCCTTTCGGATTCAAGTTCTATTTGTAGTGTAGCCTGTTTAATTTGGTTGGTTCTTTGGTGTTATCACCAACTCACCAAGTAAGCTATTGGGGAATTAAATCTCAATTTTTTTTTTTTGCTTTCTAGTGGCCATGGTTTTTTGAAACAAACAAACAAGAAAGAACAGTGTAGAGTCTAGTCTGTGTCCTACTGGTTGCTGAGTGGTGGCAGTGTTCTGGTGAACTTGAAAGGAATTGAAAACACTTGGCATTTGTCAGGCTTTACCAAATCTGGGATAATCTCTTACATGTTATTTTCACATAGTTTAACAGTTTTCTCTGTACTACTTCGTGTTCCAAGAGCCTCTTTTTTGAGGGAGGATTCCTGGTTTAATTTATAACAAGTGTTCCCACTGGTTTGCACCAGAATGGTAACTGGCTTTAGTTGGTAGTTTCTGAGGAAGGAAAAAAAAACAAAAAACAAAAAACAAAACAGAAGTGCTAGATCATGCTATTATGTGGTATATTTTTGCTGCCAGACTTTGAAATTTGATAGTTATTACTCCAAACTGGGCATACTTCCTAGTAATCTGGTCATTATTTAGTGGTGTAGATTACAATATAGTTGACGTGACAATCTGGAACAATTTTTTTTGCAAGATTAAGTAGAAATGAAGGAAGAACAAACATTCCTGTAGATCCCCCTCCCCCTTCCTTCTCATCTTTTCACTCAAATGCTTTAATAGTGATCATGTTATTTCAGGGATTCACTAGAAACTCTTTCAAATTTGGATTGCTACAGTCTCAAAGTAGCTTCTAAATACATTTCACAAACTTAATGTGTTCTGGTCCCTAAAAAAAGAATAAAGCAAGCAAGATCTGCTTTGCTTTCTCAAACATGGTATTTTAAGTCTCAATTAAGTCATAACCATGCTTCCCTTCATGTCAGTGACTCTACAGTATCAAACCCCTAGTGAGAATTGGGGAAATGATCTGTCTTTTTACCACTGAGGACTACTTACATTTTTTCAGACAACTTGATTAACATATTTAGGAGAAAAACTTGCCTGCTGTTTCTCTTCTTCATTAAAGCCTATAATGAATGTTACAAAACTGTTGTGAAGTTGGCAAGGATGTGTTTTTGTTCCATTTTCTTCTTTCTTCCTGTGTCTTGATTTGCGTACATGCTATTTGTTTTTTTTTTGCTGAAAGTACTGATGGACTTGTGAAACCTGTGTTTATTTCCTGGTGCATATCTGTACTTTTAAAACAAGGCTACCTAGATTTGGCAATGGAGAAATAGACTAAATGTTTTAAACTCACCATTCTGTCTGTAAGAGTGGTAATGAACTCAGAGCTTTGTCTTCATTTAACACATGGAGGGTCAATTCACGTGTAATCCTACTGTATGTGATTTGAACAAAAGTGTGTCTTTTTGTTCATTATTGCGTAAATGGTTCATAGAATGAGTGCACAGCTTTAGATAGTCCTTGTAAAAGATTTGATTGATACATTTAGAGTATTGAAAATCACCATTCTTTATTTTTTCTTCTCTTTACTCAATTTTGTTCTTTTTAGAATGGGAGGGAACACAAACATGTTGAGGATTTCAAGTAAATAATTCAGTGGCTCCAAAACAAATGTTCTAAAAGGTGATTATGTGACTACCTGGCATATTTTTCATAGCGCTCCAACAAAAAAAAGTTGGTGCATCACCTTTTCAGATGTATCTATTCTGGTTGCTGTTGATAGACTACAGACAAAGGGATCCACTGCATTTATATAAATGAAGTCAGCTAATGATTTTGTAAAAACAGAAGGTCAGTTTATTGGAAATTGCTATTTTAATACTAAATCTTTTGAAAACTTTTTAAGATAAAATAGATATTTGAAGTACATTGGTTATTATGTAGAAAAACAAAGTATGTTTCTGGGCAAGTGAATGTAGTTTCTAAGAATATTAATTTATGTTCTAATTTTAATTAAGAAATTTGAGCTATCCAACTTGGATTCCTTGAGAGGCTCTAGAAAAAGTGATCTATGTATTAAGGCTGTGGAGTTCAGAGTGCTGTTTGTTACTTGTAGTTTATGCATGCAACTGTATCTGAATGTAAGCGGTATTTTTCTTCGTGGAGTAACTGCATATTACTGAATATTGACATAAACCAAGGTGCAGTCAATCCATTGCATACATTAGCACTTTTTATTTTTAATCTGTTTTGAGAGGACAGCTTGTTCCATCACATTATAGAAGAATTTGCTAGTGACTTCTGTATTTAGGTTAGCTTGCTTCGTGTTTCCTTTTATACAAAATTAATGCCTTTCTGAGAAGTTCTAACATGGCTATTGTTTGCAGCAGGCCTTTGAAATTTGGCAAGGAGAAAAAGCCTTGAGACTAAAGATGAGCCTTTTAGTTAGCCTATTGTTGGATGATACAGTCATCTGAAATTGCCATTTTCCTTTTCTTGTGAATGTATAGAGCAGCTGGGAGGTGCAGCGAGGGAGTGGGCATACTGAGCCATCTCTTCATGTGCATGTCAAATACTTGGGGACTGATCCACAGTCCCTGTGACTATTTCCTCCCTTTCCTACCTGGGTAAAGAAGGGAAAGGGGGAAAAATAAGTGACAAAAAATGAATGTGAGACTGGATTGGCCCGGGCATTCATCCAGTTTGAGCACATTTTCTCATGGTCTATCTGGTGTTAGCATCAAGTAGGAGTCTTACTTCTGTAGTGGAGATTACATGTATTTCTGCTTCATGGCAATGGTTAGAAATCAATGTTGCAGTTGTTCATAGTGGGATCAATTTTCACCTTTTTAATTAAAGAAAAACAGAAATGAACTTCTCTCCCCACTGTCACAGAAATCCCTGGGCAAGTCACAGAGTGGTGGTAGGGAAAGGAAAAAAAAGAACTAAATGAATGCTATTCCTTTGCAAAGTGTAGTATGAAAGAATGCCAGTTTGCTGGATTTAAATCAGTGTATATATATTTTTTGTACATGAGATTAAAAGTTAGAGTACCTACCTTCACAAGTGGCACATTGTGATGTTTTTCCCCCAAAGCCTATGCGATTTGTATATAAAATAGATCTATAAATGTTAAGAATTAGTTACATTTGTAATCTTTCATCTGTAGTATTCTTCTTTTGAGTGCAGCCTTGACAATGCTGTCTGACATTTTCTTCATGCACAAAAATTGCAGACCCTATGCTCTGCCAACCCCCTCACGCCCCTGCACCAATGATCATACGGTGGGGCAGAAGTATTCAATTTTGGAATAAGATATGGATCTTTCTGGAATACCTAGTGAAACCTCTTTCTACAAGTCTTTTGTGTCCTTTTAGCAACTACTATTTGGCAGGACTAAGAGGAGAACAAAGCAGCCAGCACTAGTTTTCTTTACCTTTGAAGCTAGATTAACATTCTTGGTGGAATTAAAAAAATAAAAAGAAAAAATAAAAAGAATCAATGCGTTATCTGAAATAAATCGGCAAACAATACACATAGAAGCAGTTAATCACATGTTTGTAAATGGTTGTAGGCTTGAGATGAAAAAGGTAAAATGAAGTGTATCATCTTCTGTAAGGGGATGCATGTCTAACCTGTAAGGAACTTTGTTTGGGTGGATCCATAGCCCTACAAAGTTAATTACGGGATTACCACCTTTTAAAATGTAAATTCATAGTGACAGCAGCCCTTTAAATGGTTGTTTATGGCTTTATTATTTGTAAGTAAAATTGTGAGGTTCCTTTATTATGATTCAAGGTACACTCATGTTCTGGGAAGCATTAGATGTGATTCATGTGCAATTCCCACATAAATTGCCCAATAAGAAGTCCGTACAAGTAAGGGGCTATAGCACCATTTGTGCTTTCTGACTTGAGAGGTGATGGTTGGGAAAAAAAAAAAAAAAAAAAAAAAGCGGATTTGGAAGCCCGATATCAAGAAATCTCACTTAAGAGGTTACATCCTTCGAGGAACAGAGTGGACAGAATTATTGATGTAGATTTCTTATTCTGTCCTTCAATGCACATCATTTCCAAGCCAAAGCAGTCTGTGTTGGGTTAGGGTGCTCTAATGAAGTCTGCTGACCATCGGTGGTAAAGGTTAGGCAAAGTTCTTGTCTCGTGTTCTTGCCTCTTCAATAGCAGGTAACCAAGGTGCCCCCAGAAAAGTTCAGCATGTGAACCTGTAATGTCAGTGGGAGTCTACATCCTGTTGTGAAGCAGAATACTTCTGAATATTATTTGTTCTTGCATTTAATCCCAATTTTTTTTATTTTTTGCAGAAATAATCTAATTACCTATGGTATCAAATTCTATGAAATCCACGGAAGGGACAAATATTTCAGTGTTTGTCAGACATTCCTAGTCCTCTGCTAGTGCAGGTGAGCTAGAAAAATCCCAGAACCCGACCATGGCTGAGGTGGACAGGGCCCTCTGTGCCCCTGTGTCCCAGCCCCTGCTCCAGCAGCACCACCCAGAGCAGGGTGCCCAGGCCCATGGCCAGGCGACTTCTGGAGAGCTCCAGGGAGGAGACCCCACAGCCTCTGGGCAGCCTGTGCCAGTGCTCCGGCACCCGCACAGTGTAGCACTGCTTCTGGTGTTCAGAGGGAGCCTCCTGGGCTCCACTTTGTGCCCACAGCCTTTTGTCCTGGCACTGGGCACCACTGGAAAGATCCTCTTCAGTTATCTGAATTCTTCGTGCTTAGAAGCTTCCTAATGTGAAAGTAGGAAGGCTCTCCTTTCTTTTGAGCCTTTTTGCCTAAACTCCATGGTCTTAGAGCTAGCTTCTTCTGTTAATATCCTGAATAGAAAACTTGCACTGAAATGACAATCTTGATGTATTTGTTCTTCACCTAGGGTAAGCATTTATTTTTAACTTGTGCTTTTTAAAGCTTTTTCTTTAAAAAAAAAAAAAAAAAAGGAAAGAAAAAAATTAGCCTCAAACCTTCAACTTGTTTTATTCCTATTAAAATGTGTACATAAAACATAAACACAAAGCCTCTTTAATTAGCAGTATCTGGCAGTTTGAGACTCTTGGTCCAAGAACTGTGATCCTGCATGACTTTTGAAATGACTTAGGGCTGTGCATGCAATTAAAAAATATTAGTGATTTTGCTTATCTAGTCTATCATAAGCCATTTAATATTTCACGAGATGTATTTCAGCAGTAGTACTTTCAACAGGATGCTTACTAAGGTGTGTGGTTCTGTAGATGAATGGCTTTGTGGATTTATAAATAAAAATATAAAAATCATTTCTTTGCCATGCAGTATCATTGCAATAGCACTTATTCCCAGGCTTCTAAAACTCTTTATTCTGTTATCTTTCTTCAAATGTTTTGAAATCTGATTGTGAGAATAAGAGATGCTTGCTCTTTTCCCACTGTTGTAATTATACACAGCTGTATATGCCTGTATTATTTTTCCTCGTTGCAATAACAGAAGGCTTACAAGCATAATGCTGTGTTCTTTTATGTAGGTAACGTTGATCCTTTTCATTTTTTGCATTTTGATTCTAATATTGATTTGCAGTGTTGCAGACAAGCTTGTCTGATTATGACAAATTCTGTCCGTTTTGATGTGAGGTGAGTTGTTAATTTGTCCTATTTTAGTATAATTGATGTGAGTTGGTATGGCAACCTTGAAAATGTGTTATAGGTCTGCTCCTTCTGTTTCTAAATCAGTATTAACTGTCCAATTGCTACCAGTGGAGTTAGATTAGTCTTGACACATCAACTCTTGACTATTTTTTGAATGAGAATTCCTGTTGCCTTGTGGTTTTCAATTTACTTCTGTGGTAAGGTAGATGAAGCATCAGCTTAGAATTCAACAAAAGCAGTGATTTCTTATGAACAACTGCTTCTGTTTTCTGCCTTCATTTTAAGAGCTAATTTATTCTTTAACAATGGATGATTTATGTTCAGTGGTCCTACACAGCGAGATTGCATTGCCTCTTGTCCTGACACTGGGCACCACTGAAAAGTCTATTTCCATCATCTTTACAGTCTTCCCTGAGGTATCTGAGGTATCCCCTCAGGTTCCCTTGACATCCAAGTCTTCTCTTTTCCAAGTAAAACAGTACCAGTTGTCTTTCATCATAGGAAAGATGCTAAAAATAATATATATGAACACATACCAAAAGAAAGGCACTTTGATTGTGTCTTACCCGGTCTGTTGATATTTGTCAGTGAAAACCTGTAGCCAGTACGACAGCAATGATGACCCTCAGGAAAGAGTAAGAATTTAACATATAACTTCCAGCTGCATAATAGTGTTTAGTGGTTTAATTTATAAGTCTTTTAAATAATTCTCTGGAACTTTGAAGTACTTTAATAGTATTCGCTATTATGAATGCATTTGCCTTTTCATTTTCATTGATTCTGTTTGAAGGATGGCTTACAAGTAAACTTAGTCTATTTGTACACGTTTTGTTCATTTCTGCTTTGGACTGAATGACAAAAATCAATAGCACTGATAACTGAGTACTGGGTTAACTGAACAGTCCCAACTACAGTTGTTGTTGATGTGTTTGTTTTTTTGGGGGGGAAGGGAGGTGGACAGTTAAAATAGTTGATATTCAGATTGTCTTCAAGAAAGTTTTGAATCAACAAAGATATTAGAATTTATTTTTTGAAGTTAGGTGACATGTTCTTAGGAAACCTGGCACCTACTTCTTGCTCCCTGAATGAGCCAGTATGTTTAGCTCTTGAAGATGAGGTTTTGTGCCTGTTGTCAGACTGTAGCCAGACTTCCTGAAGAGGTTACTGCTCCCAGTGGCTTGTTACTGTCTGTCGCAGCAAGGGATTGTTCTCTTTAGGTGTGCTGGAATGACTGCACATGCAAATAACTTGGTAGACCTATTCTGCAAAAATGATTGATTTGTTTTAAACAAAACCACCTAGCTACCCCATTAAGAATCTTTGAGCTAATATGTGCAATTCTGGCAGAAGCAAATATGGGAGTGTCTCCCCAACTTGAAATGGAGGCATATTCAAAGGGCTAATAGTTTGGAAGTGGGATATAGGAAATAAGAAAGAAAAAGTGAACACCTAAAGGTATTGACCTTTTAACTTATTTACAGCTGAGTTACCACACTATTTGACAGAAATCTTAACCAAGAGTGATTTAGGTACCTAAACAGTTTTGAAAATAAATTCTGTGCTCCTTGTCTTTATAAGACAAGTTTGATGAAACTTAGAGTAAAAATAAAGCTACGATCAGCATGTACACATTTCTGAGCAGGCATTTTACGTATTTGTCCATCTTGATTTTTACATCAGAACTGTGTAGGGCACCTGCTAAATAGCATCTCACTGTTTAGTGATAAGAACTTTAATTGATGCTAAATTACAGCTTTCAGTATACATAGGGTTAAGTGAAAAGGTTGCAGTAGTATCTACTGAGCTTTTTGCTTTAATGTGCTCATTAGCAGTGACAGGTCCAGGTTTTAGCACATGTCAGTAATTTACATTTCATTGCTGAGTGGGTGCCCTTGTTCAAGAGTTGTTTCTAAGCCTGATGAATATACTTGTATTGGGAATAAACTGAGTAGAAGAATTGAAAGCCAAATACCCTGCCAGGCTTTTCAATGGGTACTGGAGTTTCCAGTGGGTCACTGATTAGTAATGCATAGAGCAGCAGGAAAATACAAAGATAATGTCTGGAAATGTTACTACAGGTAGGCTATACCATCAAACCTCTCTTAGTAACTACCTGTACAGTTTTAGTTATTTTCTTCAAAAACCTTCTTTCTTCACAGGCCTTCTTTTAATACAAGAATATGGTGCATTGGATAGACATCCCAATGAGGTTACTTAATCATTCAGAGGTGGCATAGTAAAGTGATTGTTGCTCGGGGAGTCCTAGAAACGAATGAACATAGAGGCTGTACAGTTTCCTGCTATCAAATTATGATGATAGAGAACTCTGTAAATATTTGCTCAAGCTCTTTTTTTCTTTTCCATGCTTTGTCAGATGCTGACTTAGCTTGGAGGTGAGTGTGGCTAATAGCTATAATGACAAATATGTGTTGGGTTGCAGTAGCATTGTGGTTGGCTATTGAGATGCAAGACAAAGGTTGCTAGCTTTTGGGGAGGAAA
Organism: Aquila spilogaster; assembly: GCA_024606505.1. Classification (NCBI taxonomy): domain Eukaryota; kingdom Metazoa; phylum Chordata; class Aves; order Accipitriformes; family Accipitridae; genus Aquila; species Aquila spilogaster. Next base: position 10,246 of record JANHGO010006750.1, read on the forward strand.
ATGGATGCTTTCACATGGCAACAGCTAAGTTTGGTAATAAAACCATGTAATTATCTAAATGTATTTTTGATAGGATGATATTCTTGCTATTTTCCAAGCTACACTGACTGTTTACAGATCACTTATGTGGAAGCTTATACTGTGAAATTCTGTTTTCCTTTGTAGAGAGTCCTGTGTATACTTTCTGTCCAAAAGGATAAGTATTGCAAAATTTACATATGTACGTAGAGAACTATATATTTCTTTTCCATATGTCTGTTAGAGATCATACTGATGTGTTCTTTGGAACTCCAGCAAGAGAGTGCTGGTGCTTACTGCTTCCCACTCACTTTCTAAGGTATTCTGAGTGCTGTTTATATTCAGGCTACTTACTATACAGTTTGGGGATGGGTAATGCATTAAACATTTAGAATGAGGAAAAAAAAAAACAATGAAAGATATTCCAGAATGTTCTTGTGAATAAAACCTGCCAGTTCAGTGTGTGAGAACTTGTGAACCCTTTTATTAGCCTATCTGAACATTAGGTGAATAGATTTAAATGAGAATGTTTGGAGAAAACAAAATCATTTGAGTGTTTCACACACTAGAAATGATAGGATTGTAGAATGGTTTGTGTTGGAAGGGGCTTTTAAGGTCATCTATTTCCAACCCCCTGCTATATGCAGGGACACCTCCCTCTGGTCCAGATTGCTGAAAGCCCCATCCAGCCTGGCCTTAAGTGCTTCCAGGGAGGGGGCATCCACAAACTCCCTGGTCAACATGTTCCAGTGTCTCACCACCCTCATGGTTAAGAATTTCTTCCTAATATCTAGTCTAAATCTACTCTCCTCCACTTTAAAGCTGTTTCCCCTCCTTCTGTTGTTAACATGCCCTTATGAAAAGTTCCTCTTCAGCTTTCCTGCAGGCCCTCTTCAGGTATTGGAAGGCCACTATCTGGCTCACCTGGAGCCTTCCCTTCTCCAGGCTGAAGAACCCTAACTCTCTCAGCCTGTCCTTGTAGGGGAGGTGCTCCAGCCCTCTGATCATCTTTGTGGCTCTCCTGGACCTGCTTCAACAGCTTGATGTCCTTTTTATGTTGGGGGCCCCAGATCTGGATGCAGTACTCCAGGTGGACATCTCACTGGAGCAGAGTAGAAGGGCAAAATCACCACCCTGGTCATGCTTCTCTTGATGCAACCCAGGATACTGTTGGCCTCCTGGGCTGCAAGCACAAACTGCTGGCTCACACGGAGTCTTTTATCACCTGACACCCCTGAATCCTTCTTCTCAGTGCTGCTCTCAAGCCCTTCTCTGTTCAACCTATATCTGTGCTTGGGATTGCCCTGAGTCAGGTACCTCTCAAGCCTGTCCAGGTCCATCTGGATGGCATCCCTTCACTCTGGTGTGTCAGCTGCACCACTCGGCTTTGTCTTATTTGCAAACTTGCTGAGGGTGCACTTGATCATAGGGTGTCCTGGGTTGAGAAGGACCTCAAAGATCATCTAGTTTCAACCCCCTGCTGTGGACAGAGTTGCCAACCACTGGACCAGGCTGCCCAGAGCCACATCCAGCCTTGCCTTGAGTGCCTCCAGGGATGGGGCATCCACAGTCTTTCTGGGCAACCTGTTCTGGTGTGTCACCACCCTCTGAGTGAAAAATTTCTTCCTAATATCTAACCTAAATCTCTCCTGTCTTAGTTTAAAGCCATTCCCCCTTGTCCTATCACTATCAACCCATGTAAACAGTCATTCCCCCCTCCTATTTGTACGTTCCCTTCAAGTATTGGAAGGCCACAATGAGGTCTCCCCGGAGCCTTCTTTTCTCCAAGCTAAACAAGCCCAGTTCCCTCAACCTTTCCTCATAGGAGAGATGCTTCAGTCCTCTGATTGTTTCAGTGGCTCTCCTCTGAACCCGTTCCAAGAGCTCTACATCTTTCTTGTGCTGAGGCCCCAGGCCTGGATGCAGTACTCCAGATGGGGCCTCACAAGAGCTGAGTAGAGGGGGACAATCACCTCCCTCTCCCTGCTGGCCACCCCTTTTTTAATGCAGCCCAGGATATAGTTGGCCCTCCGGTCTGCAAGCGCACACTGCTGACTCATGTCCAGCTTCTCATCCACCAGGATCCCCAAGTCCTTGTCCACAGGGCTGCTCTCCAGGAGTTCTTCCCCCAGTCTGGAATTGCCCTGGCCCAAGTCCAATACCTTGCACTTGGCCTTGTTGAACCTCATTAGGTTCACACGGGCCCACTTCTCTAGCCTGTCCAGGTCCCTCTGGATGCCTTCCCTTCCTTCCAGTGTATCAACTGCAACACTCAGCTTGGTGTCATCTGCAAACTTGCTGAGGATGCAAGCTCATGTTGGATCCCAATGTCCATGTTGCCTACAAAGATATTAAATAGCACTGGTCCCAGCACCGATCCTTGACGAACGCCACTCATCGCTGGTCTCCACTTGGACATTGAGCTGTTGACTGCAACTATCTGAGTGCAACCATCCAATCAATTCCTTATCGAGCAAGTGGTCCATCCATCAAATCTATTTTTCTCCAGTTTGACGACCAGGCTGTCGTGTAGGATAGTGTCAAACACTTAGCACAAGTCCAGGTAGAGGACGTCAGTTGCTTGTCCTTTATCCGCTGATGCTACTGCTCACTCATAAAAGGCCACCAAGTTTGTTGGGTATGACTTGCTCTTGGTGAAGCCATGTTGGTTACCCTAACCAATCACCTCATTTTTATTTTCCATGTAGGGCATTCAGGAGGATCTGCTCCATGATTTTGCCAGGCACAGAGGTGATACTGACTGGCCTGTAGTTCCCTGGATCTTCTGTTTTTCTGTAGTTCCCTGGATCTTCTGTTTTTCCCTTCTTGAAAATGGAGGTTATGTTTCCCCTTTTCCAATCAGTGGGAACTTCACCAGACTGCCATCACCTTTCAAATATGATGGATAGTGGCTTGGCAATTTCATCTGCCAGTTCCTTCACAATCCATGGATGGATCTTGTCAGGTCCCATGGACTTGTGCACCTTCAAGTTCTTTAGGTGGTCTAGTCACTTACAACAGGATCTTCCTTCTCCCAGTTCTTACCTTTGCTTTCTGCAGCTTAGGTGGTGCAATGAAGACCAATGTGAAGAAATCGCTGAAAACCTCAGCTTTCTCTGTATCCCTCTTCAATGAATAGATTGCTCTTCACTCTAATATTGCTGTTCACATTTTTTATGTAATGCTGAAGAATAAATAGCAGTGAAAATAAAGCCCTGGAATCTAACAAAAGTTTGTAGAAAAAGAGAGTGGAGATGGAAGCTGCTAGATTGTAGCATCAATCACATTTTCAATTGTGTAACGCTTAAATGGCACTATAATTTTTATTACAGGTGTGTAGTAGCAGATGCTGCAGAGTATAGTAAATGTAATTATATTACAGTGCCACTGATGTCTGTTGACTTTATCTGTATTAGAGCAAAATCCAAAGAACTTAATTATGCTCACTAAATCCTGATTGTACTAGATGTCATACATGTGTAAAGAAAGGCTGGTTTATGCTTTTTCCCCCTCCTTCCGATTCTGTTAGCATCTGAAGTCAAATAAAAAGGACTAAGCAAAAATTAAACGGAATGTTATGAAGAAGAAAAGCCTTAGCCTATAACTAGGGAGATCTTAATCTCTGTACGTACCAAAGAAAAAAAAGGAAAAATCCCCTGAACCTCATGCCCCACAACTCTCTTAAATTCAGAAATCCAGACGGTTCATGCGGCTGAACAAAGCGGCATTCAAAGATCTCATTTTTCTCTCCTATTTCCTTAGTTAGCGTCATGCTCTTCCAATGGAAAAAGTTTTGTGCAGACCATTCATAGTAACTTTTTCATCAGAAATCTTGTTTAAAATGTGAGCAAGAAAGGCCAATAACTTTCTAACTTTACATATTTAGGCTTATACTGCATTGTAAATATTAAAAGACTATTTAACGTGTTTTTTATTTTTTTAAAGCATAAATTCCCGATGTTTAATACAAATTCCTGAAAAGCCTATAGAACTAGGGTTCTGTTATCTGAACGGTAGCCCTTGAAATTAGAGGGCATAGTTTTCTGGGAAAGACTGACAGCTTTAGGCCCTGGTTTCTATATATTTGGAACTTCTCCTTCCTATAGATAATATTTTTAAATTCTTTTAAAATATATTTATATTCAGAGTGAGAAAGATTATTTATTCCAGACACAAGTTAATGAGTTCCTTACTGCCAGCTCTAATACATAAGTTATTTTCTGTATGTGAGAGTACTGAGTATCTTCTGTCATATTACCTTATTTTTCCATAGCTAGTATCTCCAGCTCTCCTGCCAGTGCTCATTCCACACTGATTTTTGCTTTTGACTTTTTAATTTTCTGGAGAGGGACGATGGTGAATTTTATACACACGGTCTATCTGATAAATATACTCTTCAGATTGTGTTTTGTTTAAAACTGTTCACAGACTCAAATTTTGGCAAGGGGAAGGAATAAATTTAACTTGCCTCTGAATAGTTAATGTGATCCTGTACTAGGATAATGAACAGAGATCATCTTGGCACCATATTTAAAATAACCAAATATTTCACACCAGAAGTGATTATCTGTTTTAAAGCTTTGCCAAGCTAGTTCTTTATGTTCTTTGTTTGTAACACTATGCTTCCTTTGCTTCCACTTGAGTCTTTTTATGTCAAGCTTCAGTGAAGATTCAGGCCAGATGAGTCTTGAGGAAAGTTTGGCTGATACAGAAGTATTTTTCATAAGTAGCTCTGAAGCTCATCAAAATCTCTAGCTGGAAGCAGGTTCTCCACCTTTCACCTGATGAGAGATGTTATTGTTTGGGAACTGGGGGAAGATCTTCCTTGCTGAACAGCTCATAGTTCTTTCAGGGAGAGCCGGTAGGTATTGTTACTCATTTAAGTTAGTGATGGGTGGGTTACTTTTTAGGAGAGTGAAATGGAGCTTGCATGGCAAATGCCTTTCTGTTCCAGCCTCTCTCCTCTGGGAACTCCAGAGTGAATGTTTCGAGTCCTGTTGCAGTTCAGGCCCTTGGTGCCACTGACGTGAGACTGCAAGGCAAGGAGGAACAGGGCCCACAATAGCCGTTTTCACCTCTTAGACAGCTGTGCAAAGATGTAGTTTCACAGCCTCTGTAAGCTCGACTGTTTCTGTTGTTGTGAGGAGTTGTTGGCCTTGATAACTTGTTCCTGCTGTCTTTCTTACACTGGGCGTCCTGTTTATGTAATCATCTAGAGCAAGTGCAAAGGTAATCCAGAAAGGCAAATTAGTGCTAGTGCCAGCCAAGTATAATGAGCTAAATATGAAAAATGGAGAGCTTACAGGTCAGGATCCCGTTTTTGTGGCAAAAGCTGCACTAGATTGACTTATGATACAATGTTTCTAGCTGTTGGTAATTAAATTTGTTCCCTCTTCAGCTGAATCCTATCAGAACAAACCTCCTGCCCCTACTGTTACATACTTTGCAGGTGACCATAGAGTTACTGAGAGGACTTTGAGACTAAAATTGGGTGTTGTTGATTAGATTGTTGAAATTAGACTTACTCTGGCATCCTATGTTTATTCTTTATATGCATGCGTGTTATTTTTATTGCTGCTACTAATACTGTGTTCTCTGTCCAATTGCTTCCCCTGTTGGGCACTGAAAGTAGGCAGTGAGTGAACAGACTGAACAGAGAAAAGGTGTGTTAGGGCAATACGTTTGTATCTAGGATGTGCCCATTCTTGATGGCAGATATGATGCTGATAGCCCCAATCCAAACAAAAAAATCCCCCAAATATCAGGATAAACTTATTTGGTGTATTAATATTCCAGATTAGGTTACAAAATCAACTTTCTTTGAATGTGGCCTTCTATTGCTTTTTCACTGCTATTCTTGGAATATGTTCTGCATTTACTTTTTAAAGATTTTTCTGCAGTTTCATCATCTGGACACACAGACTCTGTGAACATCCTTAGTCATGATTGAAAACTAAGCTTTTCTAAGAATTTCCAAGTAATTCTAACCCAAGGAATAAATTAAGAGGTTGGACTTCTGGAATTTCTGTTGCATTTCACCTTTTTCATATACCATCTTAAGCACTTCTGAGACATCAGTTTTCTTTCTAAAAAATAATTGTGGATATCTGACCAGTTTGTTAGTTTATTCCCTGCTCTGTGCTGTGCATTGTCCACTCTTAACCTCTCATCATTACTGTGGGAACCTTTGAAAATAAAGAAATATCAACTTTTTCGTAATTATTGCCATAATTTAATAGGTTGATTTCCTCTACCGGCTGATACTTGGGAATTTAGGCCCTCAACCTGCAACTGATTAAGCATACTTAATTTCAAGCACATGCTTATTTACAGGATCCAGATTTGTTTGTCTAATTACTTTATAGAATGAGTGAAGCCAGACTGTTCAACTCTCAGGACCATCTGTCGGGAGAGGTGGCAGGAGGAGAAGGAAGAACTTGATTGTTTATTTCCCAAAAAGCTGTTCCCCTTTTAGCTACCAGATCGAATTTGTCTTTCAGACCCAGAAATTGTCTTACTTGAATTAGTATGGTAGATATTTTTGTCATGATGTTTTACCCTGAGTTCACAATGGTTGTGGTTCATAGGGAGCAGGGCCAGAAGGGGATTTCATGGATTGGTTCATAAGTTCCTATAACTTCTTTAGTAAGACATATTGTTAGACATCATTGACTTGTTTCATTTATGACACTGATAAAATTAGAGGCTGTTATCCCAAACTTGTAGCACTGTGTCTGTTATAATACTGATATTTCATCATTTTGTTTAATAGACTAAAATATGCACAGTTCCTTTGTTGTTTATGCATACTAGCCAAGAACTGTAATATACATTGTTTGTTTTTTGAAACTGTTTGCCTTTAAACTGAAGGCAAAAGGCCAGATCTGCTTGTTTTATTCATGCAAGACTATGTGAGAGTAAGAAAAGGATTTGTTGGAAAAATGTATGGTTGTATACAAGTCTCATTACTTGAAGATAATAACAGAAAAAATATTACACTTAATTTTGACTACAAAAGTATCTGACTCTTTTTCTTTTGTTTGAACATCCACATTTAAGAGGATGACACATTTGAATCAGAATGGTTTGGGGTGGAAGGGACCTTACACATCATCTAGTTCCAACCCCTGTGCTGTGAGCAGGGCTGCCACCCACCAGCTCAGGCTGCCCAGGGCCCCATCCAACCAGGCTTAGACCATCTCCAGGGATATCCACAGCTTCTCCGGGCAGTGTGTACCAGTGCCTCTCACTTGGTTTATCTCTATCTGCCTTTGTAAAAAAAAAATTGGTCTCCCTCCTGTTTATAAATTCCATTTATGTATTGGAAGGCCACAGTGAGGACTCCCTGGAGCTGAACAAGCCTAACTCCCTCAGCCCCTCTTTGTAGGAGAGATGCACCAGCTCTCTGATCATCCTCATGGCCCTCCTCTGGACCCACTCCAACAGAGGCCCTGTACTGGAGGCCCCAGGCCTGGACACAGTACTCCAGATGGTTTCTCACAAGGGCAGAGTAGAGTCAGAAAATCACCTCCCTCTCCCTACTGACCACCCCTCTTCTGATGCAGCTCAGGGTAATGTTGGCTTTCTGGGCTGCAGCTGCACACACTGTTGACTTGCATGAAGCTTTTAATCCACCAGAACCCCAAGACATTCTCTGAAGGGCTGCTCTCAGTTTGCCGTCATCCCTGTCCTTAATGTCTACCATATTCTTTATGATGCAAGATGAGCTTAAATAACAATTGGAGGGAGAGCAATGTATGTACCAAAGAACTAAATTGACTGTTAGAATGTAGGGAAATCCCTCAGAAACTTCTTAGAATACTTTCCAGTATAAATAGGGAAAATCAGTTTCATTCATTTATTTAAATGCAGCGTATTGAGCTCCTCTCAGTGGGCAGTCCTAAGAGCTATTTATCTGTCATTACAGGGTAATTAGTCCACAGTTTTCTCCAAGGATCTGTGTGAATGATTTTAATGTTTTTTTTTTTAGTCTTCTATAAGTAATACTATCGCGTGCATCCTTTTACAAATTATGAAGGAGATAAGACAGTAGTGCTTAACAGAATTGTGAGATAGTTTCTTTTTAGTATGGCTGTATTGTCTGACGCTTGTTATCCTATATGTGTATGAGTGTTTGCTCAAATGATGAGGCCGTTGCAGAAATATCACTCTACCTTTCTTCCCAGACTGCAGCTTCTCTTTTCCTATTGCTTCCACAGTGATAGCAAGGAATTCCCTTTTTCCCTACTTGCCCCAAGCTGTGTCTTCCCCAGCTCTGTGTTGCATTCTGTGGTGACCTCCTGGTATAATTGGATGAGCTCGTAATTCAGAGGTGGGAAGCTTTGTGTGTCTTTTTTTTTTCCTTTTTGTCGTTATTGTTTAAAACACTAATTGTTTCATTAGTCTAATGGGAATCACTTTTGCCTGCAGAACTGAGGGAGAATCATAGTTCTGTCCAGAGATAGAAATCATAGAACCGTATAATCCTTAGAGTTAGAAGGGACCTCTGAAGGCCATCTAGTCCAATTCCCCTGCAGTGAACAGGGACACCACAGCTAGATCAGGTTGCCCATGGCCTGATCCAGCCTCGCCTTGGAAGTCTCCAGGGATGGGGGCATCAATCACAACACTAAGCAACCTGTTCAGTGCCTCACTTCCCTCACTGGTGATCTTTCTTCAGTCCTGCTTTTACCTTTTCTGCACCTGTCTCTGTACCTCACAATATGACTGGTGACAGTCTTTGGTGATGGTTGTCACTTCTGCCCTGCTGGTGTCTTTTTAGTAACTGCAGGGTCAGTGCCTGTTGGTTTTGGTAACAGATAGTATGTTGGTTCAATGAATTAAACCTGGTCTAGGGAGAGAAACTGACCCAGAAATGGATCCAAAAATATGTAAATGTGCAGGCGCACACAATTTTTGGTTGATTTTACTACTTTGTCTTTAAGGAATATGTTCCCCTGTAGCTACCTCTGCAGACTAGGTATGATCTTCCCTTGTGTCAGAGCTGGCAGCTGCTTGTCAGCTATTTTGTTGTGAGGGTGAGGTGGGGGACGCTGAACTATACTAGTCCACTGAAAAAAGGGAGCTTTTGCTAGGTAGAATGGAGTTGTCCATGTTAAAACTTGGTCCAGGCAATTGGCTCAATCTCTTATATAAATGAAGTGTCATTTTTTCAGTGTCTTTCCCTTTTACAGCATTTGAGAAATGACGACTTTCAGCATAGTTGGTGTGCTTTGCTGAACAGTTTCTCAATAGGTAGTTTGGTTATTAGGGTTGATACTAGGGTTCACAATGCTTAACTCATCAGTGAATTCGTGGTGGGAGCTTGGACATTCACAAGCTTTGACTTGGTGTCTGAACACACACTATCAATATGGTAGTAGTTGCCTGACTTTGAAAACATTGTAGCATGCCTGCAGAAATACTGGTAGTTTCTTTTGACATTATTTTTTCCCTCCAGGTTCTGATTTACTACAGAAGTTCTTACAGGCATACAGTTGATATCTTTTGTCTCCAGTCTTAGTGCAGTATCTCAACAACGGTGCTAATTTCCTGTCATTTCTTGATCTCTAGATGTATTATCTTGTCTCTTATTCCTTAAAAAAAACGCCACAAAATCAACACAACAACCCTACAAGCTATGGCATGACAAAGTGCACTTACTGATCAGACTATAGACTTGCATTCGTTTTCAGGGCTTCCCATACATCCTATAGGAAAGGATAGATAAAATAGCTGTATGAAGAATATTTGTTCTGTGTCCATGCATTTTATTGATTAGTTCTAACATTATTATTTGAATTGTTTAAGCTGTACCTTTTGAAACAATGTTTCAAACTGATATTGAAGATTTTGTGTATGTGGTAAACTCTGTCCTTGGTAATGTGAAGTATTGGTTTGGCTAGAAGAATGCTCCTCTGTTTCCCCCTCATCACTCTATCCTGCTTTTTCTCCATGAGTGCCTGTTTTTCATTTAGAGTAATGTATATTTTGTGTTAAACATCTCACTGAGCATTGCCTGCCAAGCTGAAGTTTTTTCTAGCAGGCTGAAAGCCAAGTGGCCTAGAAAATAAAGTGCTGCTAACTTTCTCTACTGAATTTAGTCCGGTAATTCCAAGTGCTTTTTTTTCACTCTAAATGAATTAAAAATACAATGTAGGTTGGATTGTAATAATAAAAAAAAAAGTTTTTGTTTGAGAGATATATTGCTCTTGAAGAATAAATTCTACTTGAGCTCTTTATTTTAGAATGCAGTTAATGGTGTTACTGAGCTGTGGCTCAGATGTGTTATTTAATTGGTAAAATGGGGTATGATGTAGCACATCAAGCCAGGAATCTTTCCTGCCTTTCTAACATGTTCAGGATAGTTCTGTGCAGCATTGGCACATTACATTTAAAACTAAGAGTTTACAAGTAGTGCTTTGTTTAACGTGAAACTGTGTGGTCAGGCAATGAAGACAGCTGATAGAATTTTTGTTTTTGGTTTTGCATGAAAAATGAAATGGTCTTCATGAGGCTAGATGATTGGGCAGACTAAGATTACACTTGTTAGTGTTTGCCATTTCCTTTGTGCATACCTGATTTCTTCTCTTTATCTTCTTGTAATCAGTGGCTATATCCATTTCCAGGATCTAATTGAACGTAATGAAGAAAGAGGTTGGGCTGTTAAGCTTCCACATTCTCTGCTC
>JANHGO010006751.1:0-20949 GCA_024606505.1 Aquila spilogaster
GTTTAGATATACCATAAATACTCAGGATTGGAGCTGCTTGTAAGTATAACAAAATACACATAACTTTATTTTATCTTCTCAGAGTCCATCAGTTATCCAAACAAAGATGGCACTTTGTCTTGTTTATCTTAAAACTGTAGGCCTTATTGGAAGCCACTCAGAAGGGACACTTTGCCAGAGGAGGTATCTGGTACCACGTAGGGTCATCACTGGGCAGTACTGCCAGTGAGGCAGAAAATCAGGTCGGCCTCTGCTTACTGACTATGGCCAGATCTTTGAAATGTCCCTAATTTTCTGAAGGAAAAAGGAATTAAAATAAAAGTTTACATAATCTCTTGATGTGAAGTGCATTTAAATGTTTATTGGCTTGATGCAGTAAAATAGACACAGAGCTGTTAATAATGGTTGTGTAGATTTAATGTGACTTAACTGCAATTCATAACGGTCATTGTGGAAAAAATCATCCTTTTTTAAAAAGAAGTCATAATTTATTTTAATACTAAACAGGGCTCACTGTTTTCATTACCATTTCAGAATAATATCCATGCTCTGAAATCCAAAAAGTGTACTTGTGTATGATGCCATATTTCTTTTACAGGTGAATACAGTCTTCACAGTAAAGTAAATAAGAATAAAGCTATTGATATCCCAACTTTATATTCCGACAATAAAATAGTTATCATTGATTTCTGTGCATTGTAGTTGTCATTAGTTACCAAATTGGAAGATACTTGTTCTAGTTTTTTTCAGCTCTGTGGGGAAAAAATAATCAGTCTCCCAAGTGAAACCACTAGCATACATTATCTGCCTGCATGTATCAGTGTTACGGCTTGTGTGCTCTTTCCACAGTGTGTTGCTCTTCAAAAAGAAATGACAGGTGCAAATATTCTCATGTTCTCAAAGCCAATACTATAGCTCAGCCTAGATAAGTTAACTGACTTTTGGGTTGTTACTCAAAACTACTCATAAGCTATGAAGTACCTCAACAAAAACTCAGTATATGGTAGCAACAGCCGGTTTGTAATGATTTCTTTTAACTTAGAAGTGATCATGATGTGAAATAAGCTTTTGTAAACCACCTAATTCACTTAGTGTTTGTGTAATAATGCAAGTCTCAGACACTACATCTGAAGCATATCCCTTTTGGTTGTGTTACTACAGCGTGCTTTAAATGATCAAACTGTTCAATATCTACCCATTTGGTAGTTGCTGTATTAGGTAACTACAGGCATATCAATTACTATGTAATACTCCATTTTCAGTAATGCAAACGCTTGTAATTACTTGAATAAGTTTTATTTGAACTATGGATGCTATTTTTACGCTTGAGGGTATTTAAATGGAAACCCAATAATATCTTCTCTGCTAAATCTAAGCTTAAATCTTGGCCCATGTAGAAAATACAAAGCTATATTATGTGTACCGACTTGTTTATTTTTCTACATTCAGAATGTATTTGAACTCTTTGTTACACTTCTGCATTGTTGAGTATTTTCTATCCTTTTGTAGTCTGTTTCCTTTCCATCTCAGCTCTACTATTAGGTCTGATTTATAACAAACATAATCTGCATTATATACTGTCCTAGACAACAGTTTGGGCAGATGGATGAAGAGCAGTAAATTGTCTTAATTTGTCTTCAGAGCACTATGCTAATTTTTTTTCAAGTCTGTTTCAGTAGTTGTGCCATGAAATATGTCTTATACAGCCACTTTGAATAAGCAATACATTGTACTGTAAATACAGCAATTACTGTCATTAGTTTGAGTTAAATGTCTGGATGATAACCAGTGCCTGTCTAATACAAATTGGAAAAGAGCATAGGTCTTCATCTTAAGGTGCTGATTCTAAATAACTTTCCTATTTTGATTCTAGGAAATTGTGAATTCTTGTGGACAAAATGTTGCTATGCTACATTGAGATCCAAACTGATTTTTGGTTTCTCTGTAAAAAAAAAAAAAAAAAAAAAGTCCATAAAATTCATTGGTTTTGGTTTTCAATGTAACTGTAAATACGTGAAACTGTATTTGTCTTTGTGTTTGAAACTAAATTTGGTGTGGTGGTAGTGAAGGATGAGAGGGACGGAGAGGGTACACAACAAGATGCCACTAATGTTCCCTGGCTGAACCCCACTGCACATCAGTGAGTTGTGTGAATTTCAGCCTGGGTAAAGTGTTTGAAACGAGTGAAAATTAATGGGATCAGCATCAGCCTCACAAGTGAATGACTGAATAAATGCAATAAAAGGCTAATCGACAACGCTATTATTCTGTTCCTCACTGATTACAGGGTTTTTTGTTGTAAATTTGAGTACATGCATTATGTAACTTGTAAAATGAAGTATTAGTGGAGACCTTGCTACAACACTATGAAAAATCTTCCCTTTTTGTGAGATAGGAGGTTTAGAGAATAGTGAGATTCTTTTGTGTGTTGAATCTTAGTTCTGTTCCTAATGGTGAAAGTGCTGAAATTATGTATCTCACTGTGATCTGGTACTTCGGTATTTGCATAAACCGGCAGTCCTGTATATTCTTTTGGCAAACTGTAAATATAAATGTTTCATATTAGCACAGCTGAATTTTTGAGGTACAGACATTTGTGTGAGATTAGAGAACTTTATTTCTAAGAACTTGTAAAAAAAAAAAAAAAAATTTTCAATAAAATTCCCTACCTCACCTCTATTGTGCAGAAATTATCCCATTTCCTATGTTCAATTTTCCAACTTCATTTGTAGATGCAAATATCCCTTTTTTGTTATTGGCAAAAACAGTGTTTTCAATTAAACCAATCAAATAGTGAATTACTTTAAATTTGAAGTTTAACTTATTTGTTTCCTTCACTGTGTGGTGCTCAGGTTTAGGAACACATGGTAAATAGTAGTTGCACACGACAAAGGCAAGTTCTAGACGTTTTATGGCATCTGAAGAGATGCATGTATCTGTTCCCTCACCCTGCTTGTGTGTAATTTCATTGTAAAGGGATTGGCCATGATTGATACTTTGTTTTTTGTTATTTTCATGGCTAGTGGGAGGGGAAGAGGGGAGTGACTGGAACCTTCTCTTTGTCAGATCATGGGTGGAAAGGTTCCTAGTCCTCTTTGTGTACAGGGGATTGAGGAAACAGTATGTTTGCTTTCTTTAATTGCAGTTGTAAATACACATTCTGATAATGAGTTCTAAAAACAGATGTCTTAAAAGACTTCCAAGTTATTCTAAAAGGAGCTAGCTAAATAATCCATCCTTTCTCAAATGTTTAGCACTTCGGGGGGCAGGAGGGAGAGCCAGAAGTTCTCTCTCATGTTGCTGCAGGGAATGACATTCCTGGAGAAGGAATATCCTGCAGAGGTGGACAGAGTGAACTTAAATCAATAATCTTTACTCTTAGAAGTTGGAAGTACTTGGTTTTGATTCCTCTATGTTCCTCCGCTCAAATTGCACCCATTTTCTTGCCATAGTTTAGAGGCTGTTTTGGCGATACCTGTAAACCTAACTTTTTCAAGCTGCCTCATGGCCTAGGTTCCTCTGGGAATTAGGGGAGAAAAGGTAGTGTGGTCTGGGGGCTGGAATCATTTCCTCAGGAGAGCTTTTGATCTTTTTAGCTCATATGCAAGAACTGGAGTTGAGATAGGGTTGTAGCAAGTAGCACCAATGCCTTCTGAACTTTGTGAGAAAGGCATGCAAGATGGTGATAGTTTTGAGCCTGAATCTTAAAGATTGTGGGTTTTCTGGGCTTAATGTCTGTGTCCTTGAGAAAAAGGTCAGTGCATGTATTTTGAGAGGAATATTTTGATGTCATTGGTGTCTGTAGTTTCAAAGCCAGTGCAGAATAGTTGGGTTGGCAAGTCTTAAGAAAGCTAAGTTTTTCCTGAGTGACAGCTCAGAGCTTTAAATGTTATTGCATAGAATAAATATTAGGTATCCTCTAAAATGGTAAAGGGACATGCTTTCACATGACTGAATTATAACTCCAAATGCTGAGGAATCTTGGTGTTACAGTGTAGCTGTACCTGCTCCCTGGTGGCCTGCATGCTTTTATAATGGATTCTTTGCTGCTCTCTTGCTTCTGGCCCACAGTTTTACAAATAAATACTGTGCTATATTAAAAAAAAAAAAAAAAATAAGGCTTGCCCTCCTTAAATACAATAAATTATGAGGCAAGTGTGTCTCTTTTCAGAATCACGCTTCATCACGCTTCAACTTGTCTCCTTATTAACAGGTTATCTGAATTATTTGGATTCTGATGTGAAAAATCTATAATCTCCTTAAGGAATATGCAGTTGTCAGACTTGTCTGTAGAATGTTCTACTATGCCAGACCCACCTGAGCTACACTAAATGCCCTAAAATCAACATGATTGTTTGTTTAGCTGTGCTGAGCACAAGGCTGGTATGCAATCACATATCCCCTGTTAGCAAGCATGCTTAAGCTGAAAGAATCTTTGTTGGGAGCACTGGCATTAGACAACAATCTCCTTCTCTAAATCTGGTTAAACAAAAGCAAAAATTCACTTTTATGTTTTGGTAAAATTCTCAGGTTCAGGTTTTACAAACATTAACACTTACAAAAAAATGGATATTAACTTTAGTTTAATTAGCTGAACTAAACATTATGTTTAAACTCTAAATAACAATTACTAACATGAATAGTAGGGAACTCAGACTTTTAACAGAAGACGTTAGTTTTGCATATAAGATGTGCATAAGGAGGAAGGTTCATAGCTCTGAACATTTTTAATTAATTGCATGTCTTAAAGCATTCCCACTCCTTCCCTGCTCATTTCAGAATCACTTCATGCTAAGTAAAAATTCACGCTTACTTTGCAGCTTTTTGGGAGACACTACCTTAATTTAAGAAGGATTAATAATTCCATAATGTATAATGTACATCCTACCTGAGTTCATGTGCCAGGGCTCCTACCTTTATTCTGCAAGGTACTTTAATGTGAAGATGCTCAAGCTACCATGGATTTTGACATGAGGACCAGCTGGTATTCCTCAAAGTGGACTGATAACTGTTTAAACTTTGAAGATTTCTGTAATGCTAAGATTTCTCTTTACACTGGCATGATGTTCTGTCATTGTTATGTGACATCATACCTACAGAAACTATTAATAAAGAATTTTGCTAGAAGTTCTGATTTCTCTTCATTTTTATGAAATTTAGACCTAATAGCTCTCTGAAGTCAGGCTACTGGAATAAAATAAGATTTAAAAGCTATTTAAGTAACTGAAGTGTTTAACGCTCTACAGAAAGTTGATCTTACATAACCCAACTTTTTGTTGCTTTCTTTCTTTCCATTTTGTGAAACACCCGCTTTTGATATTGCTGTTGGTGCAGAAGTCAGGGCCTTTAACTTCTGAGGGCTCAGCCCTTAAAAGTTCCAGGGCTGAATTTTACTGCATTTCTTCCTAGAACCTAGCTGCTCACAGGGTCATAAAGCTCACCACATTTTGTGTCTTATTCCCCCAAAATCTTAACTATGCTGAGAAAGAAGCCCCACCAGAAAGAGGACAGTCTAAAAGCTAATACCTGCATCTTCTTCTATTGATGTATCTTAACATTTTTCAAATTTATTTCCATCGCATTCAGTTCGTAGTAGGAAGTAGCTAGTTATTACTAACTACCTGTAAAATGGTGCAGACTGAGACTGTTCTGTGTCACCTACGTGGTGCTCACTCAAGTGTTTCTCAAAATAGTTCAAGTCTCAGAATAAAATTTACCCTCCTGTTTCAGGTAAAGGATGTTGAAAATTAGTAGCAGTTTCCCTAGTGATTCAAATGGCACCTTAGAGCCTTTGCGAACAAGAGAAAGGTAATGCTCCTATGCTTCTGCTGCTCTGTATCAGCAGTTTTTACAGCGCGTCACTTGGATTGAAGAAGGCAGCTCAGAGAATCCTATTAATGCGTATCAGTTCCTGATGAGGGGCAGTCAAGAAGATAGACTCCACTGTGTTATCCAGTGGTGGGACAAGAAAAAGTGGGCACAACTTGAAATACAAGAGAGTCTGCTCAAATATTTTATTTTCATTATGAGGATATTTGAACACTGGAATGTGTTGCCTAGAGGAGCTGTGGAGTCTCCATCCTTGGTGATACAGAAAAGCCAAAGGACAAGTAACTTGAGCAACCTGCATTCATCAGCCATGCCCTAAGCAGTGCAGTTGGAATACAAAATCTCCAGCTGTCCCTTCCAACCTCAACCCATCTATAAACCAAAACTGTCCATAAAATGCTATACATGGTTTAAAAAAGATGGTCTCAAATCTCAGACGCATAATTCTAGAGAGACTAAGAAATTACCTTGATGTTAGCTTAATAAAGATACTTCTGTATGCAGCTGGGTACCTCTTGTCATTATCACCACAGTATCTTGTGGTTGATAAACCTCCACAGCAAAGGATAAGAAGGACTGATATGTGTGTGTACAACCTAGTATTTTTCTGTTCACCAGCTACAATTAAAAGGCCCATCTAGCTGAACAACTTCATGCAATTATACTGGCATAAAACATACTGGTTTGGAGTTTCAACAGGATCTTCACAGACACATTTAAAGAATGAGATTGAGAAGAGCTTTCACATAGCTTTCTGCATCTGTAAAGCTTTCAGCTAATACCACTCATGTTCCATAGGTTTTTACAGAAAACTGGCACTCCCAACTTACCTTATTTGTCATGTGCTGGTGATAGTGGTTTTTTTTCCTTCTAGAATCTCCTCAAAAACAACAAAATGTATGGCCTTGTATTCATAGTGAATTAATACCCATTCCAATGAGTACAGATATGACAAAAAAATGTTAAGCGCTGTCTAAAAATAGACTTATTATCTACACAACCAATCTATAGTATGTTCTGCTGTTACTTTTAACTCCAGTTCCTTCTGATCTTTTTCACAAGTGGAAATATTTTTCATAATGGAAAATGTATACTCACTTGACAAGTTCTGAACAATTCACTGTCTTCCTTTCACAAAGGGATGGTCCAACAACTGCAGAGCAGAAGGGCGTTCATGTTGATCTCTGCATTGAGGATTTGAAAAATCAGTACATAAAATGGATGCGTGTGTATTGCATGTAATTATTTGTAACATCTAAATGCATATTAAGCCATTTATTTTTTTCTTATTTCTTAAGTGATTAGTCCTTTTCAGGTTGCTTTTTTTTAATTTGTTTTTGTTTTTAAATAAGGCTGACAGAGAGGAGGGCAGAATTTATGGGAAGATATAGTTGGCATTTATGACTTATAAAAGTGAAATAATTTATTACAAAAATCATTCTTTCACTAAAATCTTTTGAAAACATAGAATAATTCCATAAATTGGGCTGTTTCAAATGCACCAAAAATGTATTTAAGGAATGTGACAATTATTTGCCTGAACGTGTGTCTGTCAGTCTATTCTGTCATCTCCAATCAACATAATTCACGCTAACGACGCCATTTGGAATTACAGTACTTCTAGAACTAAGGACTTTGGTCCTTTTCAACCCTCAGATTGGACTTATTTCAAAAGCAAAACAGGGAAAAGAGTAAAGGACTCTGATTCCTTAAATAACAAACTAACGGGAAAGAGAGAATGAAGGAGTCATTTATATTTGCGGCATGCTGAGAAGATACATTTAAATTTTGCCACTACAGACACACATGAGTTGTTTTTTTTTTTTTTTGGTGATAGTTGTTGACTTTTAGTTTTTGTTTATTTGTTTTTAATACAGTATTTACCTTATAAAACTCTACCTGTGTATTTCTTTCTACCTTAACAATTCCTACTACCTTCTCAATACTATTCTCTCTGAGACAAAGTATATATGATGTTGCTATTTACTGAGAACCGTTTTTCTGGTTACTGTTATACAGTTCATATAGAACAATGCCATAACAATTCTAATACAAAAATTAGAATTCAAGCTTCCTGCCTCCCAGGCCACTGCCATGCACACTAAAGAACATGCTTCTCCCTAGTGCCAAAATCTGATCTTCAGACATATGTAAAAGGCTGCTATTAATTTCATAAAGACCACCTGTAGAGCTCAGGAAATTATCTCTTGAAATTGATAGTCCATGTGTAAGTCTGGGACAAAACTTGTATTTAAAATAGAATAAGCACCACAGGAATAATTCTTATAATGGGCGAATGCTTGTTTGTTTTAAATATAAAGAACTTTACGTTTCCAGTAAGTATGCATTTCCTGTACTGGCAGTGACAACAGATTTTCTACTGCAGGAGACGCGAATTATGTGAAAGCTCTTTCATTTAGAATATTGTCCTCAAAACAACTTGCTAGACACAGGCCAGACTCAGCCTGCGGATACTGAAAAAGCAAGGCACTTCAAAGAAAATTATCCAACATTTGTCTAAAACATGTTTGTGCATGAAAATTACAGGAAAAGTAAACGCTGGGCAAAAGGCCTACAGGAAAAGCAATCTGTGACTTTTTAAAATATCATTATGGAGAACAAATCTCTTTTATGTACACTATTACTAAAAGGCTTTCCTGAGATGTTATAAAACCTAAGAATTTACAATAAGTTCTTCTACACAGTCTTATGTATCACTCAAGAGGCAACCTAAGCTCCCACGAGCCATGTCCACTATATAAACTAACTGCATTTTTCTCTTTCAGTTAAAAAACTACATACCTGGTCAAGCATGCATGCACAAAGTCCACTGCAGTTCCGGAGAATCTATCAGGTAACGAAGGCATCAGTCCTCTGTGGGCCCCAATATAGAACATGGCTGCTATCCTGTCCATGGAAGCCAGTGGTGGTTTTCCTGTTGCCATCTCAAATACAGTGCAGCCAACACTCCAGATGTCTGATTTCCTCCCATATCCAGATTCATTGATAACTTCCGGTGCCATCCAATATGGAGTCCCATGCACAGACTTGAGCATCTCGCTGTGTGTGCCACTGAGGCTGACCCAAGCTAAACGCCGGGCACAGCCAAAGTCAATTAGCTTTACTATTCCATTTGGCATGAGCATAACATTGTTGCCCTTGATATCTCTATGTACTACACTATTGTCATGTAAATATGCAACCCCTTCTAGAATTTGCTTTGTGTATTTAGAGAGGACAGTTTCTGGCAAGGGACCAAAACGATTAAGAATACTGGAAATTGAGCCACCAGGAACAAACTCCATGAAAATACTTAAAATGTTGTCTTCCAGACAAGTTCCTAAATAAGTTACAATATTGATATGCTTCAATGTCTTCAGAAGATCAACTTCCTCATGCAGCTTCTGATACTCCTTTTCTGTAGTCAGTTGATCTGACGTATCCAAAACAACCTGCTTTACAGCTATTAATTGTCCCTGGTTTGTCAGACCGCAGTATACCTACAATGAAACTAGCATTTATTAAAATGAAACATTAAATTAAAGTGTATGATTACTTATTTTAAATACTACCTTTGTTTTTTGTCATGTGTTATGTCTCACTGTACAATACAAAATATTTCAGTTGCTCATTGAGTAAGAAAGCAGTCATTTATAAGGTAAGATGTAGCTCAGAGATAACCAGTGCATCCCTTAGCATATTGAGACCAACTTACTGTGCCATAGGCTCCCTTTCCAAGGACTTCACCTCTTGTCCACATGATAGTATCCTTGTTATTTAAATTGCTTCCTGGTACTTGATTAGATTCCTCAAAGTTTAGCAGTCCACTTTCTTCACTTGATGCCAAAAAGGCTTTTCTGTAACTCTGCTTGGAACATGATGGTTAGTGTGGGGAGAAAGAAAGGAGGAAAAAGAAGGCCTCATATTATCATTACTTTTTTATAGAGAGTAACTTTCACCTGGCATTAATCTTTTCTACAGATTTATATATATATATAATCCTTGCCTGGCACATCAGTACAATGGCTACGCTACCTAAGACTACATAACTATTTTCAAGTATATATCACAACAGTAAACAATCTGAAGATTACAGCATGCCATCTTTTTTGCCATTGAAAGCAAGCGAGGCAGAAGGAACACTTAAAAGAACAGGATATATGTTGGCTTACTATTTTATTTTATTTTTTAGTCATGTAACTACAGTTTGCTAAGCTTAAGGGGGGATATGACAACTGATTTGCCCTAGGTAACATATATAATCCAAGCCTTGTGAAAACAATTTGGAGGGGAATTCACAAGAAGAAAAGACTGCTTCAAAAAAGACAGGAATAATTACTGCACCCAGCCACAGATCCCTAGAAGTGCTAATGGAGGTACAATTGGCATCTGTGTTTGCAGAAGCATAAGGAAGTGTATCAGAATGTAGTGAATTAATTTTCCTTGTATATTTTTAATTTAAATAGAGAAAAATCTAAGAAGGTAAAGGAGAAGCAGTACTGGTAGGTAAGCTCATTAGTAGATGAAGGTTCTTCATTGAGTGAGGACCAGAATCTAAGTAAGCCTTCTGAGCTAGAAGTTTTCATTAAACATTACTTAAACAGTTGTGATAAGCCAATACTTGTAGTTAAACCAATTAAAATAGCCTCTCCCTTTTTTCACTATAATTTCTCAATTTAACTTGACTCATCATCTAAGTCTTCCTGGTACGTCAGTCATGTACCATCTGGCTCATGTCAGACAGGCAGCATCTAACATCAGTATCCTCAGCTGAACGCTGGAAGACCCAGTGGGCAGCTGGCCCAAGAAAAAGAGACTTGATCATTAATGAGCGCATATTACCAGTACTTTAGATAAGCACTGATTACTTAGTTAACATGAAGACCTATCTTTCATCCAACACTGTGTTGAGCCATCATTCAAAGTAGCAAGCAAGTTACAAAAATTTAATTTTACCTTCTCCAGATCATTATCTACTATTTCTCCATCTCTATTCATTGTATTTCCTTCTTCTTTAGTATAGGTATTCTGTATTTTAGAACCTGCATATTTTGTTCTTGAAGAGCTGGTGTCTTTTTCTTCAAGCATTAGCAATTCTGCAGCCAGACAACAAAGCAACTCATCAGTTTCATCCTTATTATCTGCCCAGGACAAAATGTTTTGACTTGTCTGGAAACTGGGGCTCATAACGTTTGTTGTCTGAGCCACTGAAGGCTGAGTGACTTCATTCGCAAAAATACTGTTTTGAGGTGTGTATGTCCAACTGTGACTTAATTTTTTTGTAAGGGATTGACACCCCAGTCTATCTGAAAAAGGTAATGCTTCTCCTTGATTTACAGTCTTGAAGGAGGCCTGGTCTGATTCCAGGCCTTTGCAGCCATCCATATCCACCCCGCACTGGGGTACACAAATGTTCTGATCTGCTGTTAATAAGCTGTTACTTAGAGCAGCATGTTCTGTGTAGTCTTTATTATCGAGCTGAAGAAGATCCTGGCTACAGGAACCAGCTATCTGATGACTGGATTGATCCTGACTGGCTAGAGACTGCTCCAAAGAGGCTTCTTTAATAGTTGGTAACTTCGAATTTGAAAGAATTTTGTTTTGCTTCGTTGATCGCAAAAGCTCTTCTAAAAATATAAGTTTATGATCTGTGTCTCCATGAAACAATGTCACACTACTTGAAGTTTGTATTTGGCAATCTGGACCAGAAGGTATTACGTTATCTTGCTCTGTGTTGCTACCCCACAATTCAATACTCTTGTTGTTTGCACGTAAGCCTTTCTGCTTTTGTTTAGTGCCAGATATGGTCTTCTTTGGCTTAGAATGAGATCTCTTTTGAGT
Source organism: Aquila spilogaster (assembly GCA_024606505.1). Classification (NCBI taxonomy): domain Eukaryota; kingdom Metazoa; phylum Chordata; class Aves; order Accipitriformes; family Accipitridae; genus Aquila; species Aquila spilogaster. Next base: position 11,671 of record JANHGO010006751.1, read on the forward strand.
ATTTCTTATTCGGCTGCTGTCTCTTCTTTTACTGCAGGTGGAACTGCAGGTGCTAGCAGTGCACCCCCCAGGTGGAGCAGAACAAACTTCTCTGTAAAAACTGTTCTCAAGTTGATCAAGCTCACGTGTGTGGGAATAGACAGGAGTTCCAAACATTTCATAAACATCTGGGCCTTTGTCATTTGAATTTATTTTCTTGAACATATCACTGTATTTCAGTTGTACAAAATCTGAAGCAGACTGTGCATATTGTAGCGAAAGTGGAGTATCAGATTTCTTTGAGATAACTAGATTTTTGCAACTGCAGGAGGAACTTTGCTTTTTAGGTTTCTGAGCACTCTGAAGAAAATGACATTTGTTGGCTTGAGGTATTTTTTTTTGACACTTTGGGAAAGTCTCAGATTCCATGCATGGCAGTTGCAAAGATGGAAAAATCTGCCTCTTGGCACTCATCTTTTGTGTATTATGTTTTATGGAAATCTCATTAGAAACAACTAAGCCTTCAGGTGTCCTTGTCTTGCTACTCATTTTAGATTTTGATGAACATTTGTTTCTATTCACCTCTATCTCACTTTTGTCATTGTCTTTGCGAGCAAGAATGTTGAAGCTCCTACTGATATGAGGAGGCAGGCTACGAATGGTGCTCCTTTTTCTGGCAGGATGTTTAGCGATGTGTGGTTTCTTAAGTGGTTCTCGTTCAGAGAAAGTAACATGGACAACAGGAACAAGCTCACTTTGATCTTTTGCAGTCACTTCTGACATTGCTTCTTTTTCCATTTCAAACTTGAGAAGACAAACATTATTTTCTGTTTGTTTTCCAGAACAATCTTGCACTTTCATTCCAGGAATTACTGTAGCTACAGAATTACCTTCTAAGACATGGCAGGACTCAGTCACTTCATTTTTACATGAAGAATCTAAATTACAGTCACCAAGTGTGAAGAGTACACTCTCAGTGTCTTCACATGGTCTACAATCCAGTATTATCTCTGTAACATTCTCTTCTCCACCAGTTCTATAGGGATTCTCCACTCTTTCCTCCTCCTTGCCAGCTCTTAAAAGGTCTGTGTTGTTTGACACAGGACACAGGGTTGTAAATATTCCATAGTTTATCACAGCGTTACAAAGACTATCATCACAAAAACTGCCTTGGGTCATAGTATCTACATTCTCACAAGCCACTGAAAATTGAGGCTTCTTCTGGTCGTTCTTTTCAGTATTGGCAGCTACCTCAGCTTCTGTCCATTTCAAATTGTTTTGAATTTCTTCTTTCTTACCACTAGGGTACTTATAATATTCATTCTTGTTGAAGCAGTACAGGCCTTCTGTTGGAGTGAACTTATCAGAAATAGTAGCCACAATCATACCTGAAGACTTTTCAGCATGTCTTTTTAATATGGTGTCTAACTGATACTGATAAAATTTAGTAGGTGATTTTATAGGCTGAGAAACTGAGTTCATAATATTCAAAATATTTCTGATCTTGGTGGGCTTACTGACGGAAATATTGTCTAGAGGAGCAAGATGAATTGTTCTTATAGGCTGAAATGTCACTGGTGGCAAATGAAACTGTAATTTCCATTAAAAAAAATAAATTAATAACGTACTACACAGCAGATAAAGGTAAAATCTAATCACTAAGAACCAAACAGGTGAAAGAAAAAAAACATCAGAAAAGGATATATTGGTGTATTGATTTGACATATTCATATATTTAACCTAATATGAAGTGTAATATCAAAACACTGAGAAAATACATTCTTTTTCTCAGATTTACAATTATTCAATTATTTATAAAAATATTTTGTTGTAGTATAGAAAGGGGGATTCTTTGCCATAAGGCAGAAGTCACTATCCATAATTTAAAAACAGTAAGCCTTGGCCACGTGTATAAATAATATCATCAGTTATTAACTATGCTTTATGCTATACAGCATGTTTGATAGGCTGGTCAGCAGTTTATTGTGACAAAATTTCCTTCTCACTGTGCACTCTTGGTGAATAAAAGCACAACTCCTATGCTGATATTTAAAGCCTTTGTATTTAACCCTCCAAAAAGTACTACAGAAGAAATTATATTCCCAATGAAACCAGATCTCATGAAAGCAATTTTTAAAAAGCAAAAGCTGTAATATTGTAACAGAATTCTATTTCATCCATGGAAAAAAAACAATTTTTACAAATCATTTATTAGTTTTAAAAGTCATTACTAAATCTAAACGTGTAGCTCTTCCATGAGTTCAATGTAGACTTAAAAATTCATAAACCATGTCAGATGGGCTACAGATCCAGCTCAGTAGCATTTTGTTAGAAAATACAACAGTGTGAATAATTTTCTGAAAATATTTCCATTTTTCACTCTATAGGAAAGGGGGACAAAATAAGCTCCAATGAGCTGTATACTTCTATGCAAATGAATGCAAGAGAAATAATTACACAGTCATATGCTCTGAGTACCCATCCGCATGTCTACATTGAACATCAGTTAGCAATCTGCAGGAAATTTTTGTTGCATTCCAAGGACAAGCTGAGGTTTGAATGTGCCACAGAAAGCAATGAGCACTGTTTCAAAATTTACAGTTCAGAAGGCTTTGTCTAGTCTGCGTGGTTATAGTTTGAATGCTCAGTAAATCCCAGATGATAAGCTCTAGAAATCATCAGAGCCAAAGATGTGAAATAAAGCTGTATTAAATTACACTGATGTCAACTAAATTATTTTTCTTAAACATTTCCTCAGTTGGTAACGTGTTTTTTTCCATCGCTCTTTTTATGAACTTCTGTCAGAACTTCCTGTGAATGCTTTTGTATTCTGCAGTAGGTACACTAAAGTACACAGCGGATTCAGTGAGTCTCTAGCAGAAAGGACTATTAATATCTACAAAGACCAAATTCTCTTTTTTCTAAATACAATGATTTTGATCTTCCACAGCTTTTAAAGCTCACTTGGTGTGATGCACTGCCTCATGTTAAATGAATAGCTCGATTGCGAGTACAGGAGTAGCCATAAAAAAAATTTGTTAACAATCCTGTTTACACTTATCACAAAACTTCATGTTAACTATTTTTTTAATCAATCATATAATGTCAGGTCTGTTCTTCAATTTGGCTTCAGCTTTATATTACCCATCAACACAATGAAACTGTTTTTAAATTCAGCAAAACTAAGCACCTAAGGTATCTAACACAGAAAATTAACCTACGTGTTTCCATTTTAAGAGGTTCTGTATTTTTTAAACTTCCAACACCTTGCCCTCAGTAATCCCGATGTAACACTAATATAATTTTGAACATTTGCTGATATATATCATAACATCTATAAAAATACTTGATAATCTGAAAAGCTGAAGAACAAGCAGAGAGAACTACCCAGAATTCTTCTGTATCACTACTTTTCAAGTTTTCAAAGTATATAAAACTTTCAATTGTGTTTAGTTTTATACATAATGCCATCTTACCTCAGACCTCCTGTTCCTGTTTTCCAGTATTGTTATATTAAACCCTTAAAAATCAAAACACATTAATGTTAGTGAGAAGTTAAACTGTAGGGTTCTGAGGACCAGACATTCGTCTAACTTGTGGTTGCAGGACTACACTATAAATATGCCACAACAAAAAAAGTGGGAAGTTACAATTGCACTTTCTATAAAACCGTGAAATATGGTAATATAAAAATACTTTATTCTAATAATTTAAGCAAATATTTCCTCTAAATTCCAGATGTTTGCTAACTTCAACAAGTAGCTAATTAATTCAATTATGAATTAATTAATTCCAGTAGGAGGAAAAAATAGTGAAAGGGATGGCATCCTGGCCTTGTTGAGAATTCCACTGTATATTACGTGGGGTCAGTTTTATCATATAGAGTAATGGGAATGTAACATCTCTTTTTCACGTTCTCTGGTGTTGCTTTTCTTTATCTCTTTCATTCCCTAAATACACACACACATAATTAAATAAGACAGGCAATATGGCTAAAGGCTACTTAGTGTGAAGAATTGAAACAAACAAAAAGACAATCTAAAGTTTGAAGAAAAAGGACTTCTGAGGTTTTAGCACCTAACTTGATAGTGATGTTTAACTCTATTGAAAAGTTCTGACTTTTAAATTTAAACTTACTTCGTTGCACATGTGCTTTTATTATCTGGAACACACCAAAATCCTTAAAAGATTTTGGAAAGTTGGATTCCAGGTATGAGGCCTGTAGCAGAAAGCTGAAGTCAAAGCGGTGTCTTATGTACTCTTTCTTCAGCAAGCAAGGTAGAGAGATGTGCTGTGCCATCTGTAATGTTAACTGCTTTTTACTTTGACAACATGCCACTTGTTTATCTGGCTGCAGTCTGGTTGTTGGTGTTATTTGGCTAAAAGGCAAAAACAAAAACCAAAATACAGCATGAAAATAAGTGGAAGGAGCCTATTCAGTTCAAATAATCATCCAACTTTGGAATAATAGGAACAAGAAGCTTGTAATATCCAAGAACGCCAAAGTATTTTCTTTTTGTTGATCCATCTAGGAAGCTGTGGCTGTCCCCAGCAGCATCTAACTGATCACAAATAACAATGAATGGCAAACAACATAGACGTAGGCATAGTACAAGTAGGAAAACACATTGCCCATCTTCCCCTTGTTGACAGAAACTGATTGCTTCCAGCAAATATTTTTTATGAATCATCCGGAAAGTATGTCAAAAGAATTCTGAAGACCAGGTAGTGTGCCTGTGTCATCTATAAACTAAGCTATGGTCTCCCTGCAAGAACAGAGGCTGTATGGACAAGACTCAGATTTCTGCCACCTGGGTTCTGAAGAATGGAAAATCCAAATATGGGGAGAAAAAAAAACTTTGACTGAAAAGAGGTAGAAAATACAGTCTACTTTATCTTAAAGCTGAATGCGAGACAATTGTCTGTTTTTAATTAGGTCAAATACTGATGTAAAACCATAAACCGTAAGTTATTTCTCATATTGTATCAAACCACTAGTTCATGTAGTGCAATATCCTGCCTCTGCAAGGATCAGTGATTGACACTGGAAAGAAAAAAACACCATGCAACTCACATAGTTGTATCTAATATCTGGCACAAAGTAAATCTTTTCATGTTCAGACTAATTCCTGATTTGTCCTCACTTTTGGATACCCAACTACAAATTAAATATTAATTCTACTTACCTATTTTTTCCTAGAGTCTTGTATGAATCACAAGTTTCTTTCATTATCTTATCTGCATTTTGAAGAGCAACAACAGTTCCACAACCTGTATCAGTACATTAGTATATTAGTACTATATTGCTGTATTGCATAAAATACTAGTATATTGCATATCATTCACTCACCAATCATACAAAGCAAATATACTTATTTTTGGCCATTAAAATATTATTGAGATGTATCAGGAAAAAAAAAAAGGCACATCTCATTTGAGTAATACTTATATATACCTTTTGTTGTAAATTTTAGACATTTGAATGCATAAATCTAAAATAACTTCAGTTATTTTATTAAGTATACTAATTCAATCTACTTTTAAAAGCAAAGAACATCCTTTAAAAATCCAGTTACATCTCCCATCTCAGTGGAACAGAAATATAAGAAAAAAAGGTGGACCGATTCATTTCGAAAAAGTATTAAAACCAAAACAAATCCCAGGGTTTTTCAAAGGCAGAAATAATTCTAAGCATAATTTCAAATTTTCTTGTGGATGTTTGATTTTAACAAATGACAAGATCTCAAGTTAACATTGTCCTTTTTCTTCTCCAGACCCACATATTCCATTTCACAGATTTCACATCATTGGTTAGATACCTTCTCTGCTTCTCCTCTTAATCTTCTGCTTTTCAGACATACTGTCCTTAGATGTTTTAAGATCCTGAAATCTGAAAACATATTTCCTTAATTGATTTCCAGTTCACGTGCACAAACAAGTAGATCAGATTTCATTATTTTGGGTTCCTATGCAAAATCAGCATTGAAAAAGTACTTGAAGTTATTAAAAACGTGTAATTTAACTTGACATCCTGCAAATACACAAAACAAAGGAGTTCAAACACAATTTTTATTGCTAAAAATTCAGCATATGCTATGAAAAATAAGAAATGAAAGCTCTCAGTATTATTTGGCTGATATCACCCTTATACAGCAGAAAGTCAACAAATCACATTTAGAACATAATTCAATTTTGAACATTTCTTTAACAACCCAGATCTGAATTGTTTATCTTTATTTGAAAAAGAGGTCAATAACAAAGAACTTTGTGAGCACAGAACAGCTTGTATGCTGCAATCTCAACAAAGTCTCAATATGACTGTTTTTGTAACCATGATGCAGCTCACATCAACCATCCTTCCTAAGAAACTCAAAAGACTCTTAATTAATTAATTAATCAATTAATCTCAGTGGGGTTTTTTTTCTGGTTTTGGGGTTCTTTCTGAAAAACATGGACTACTGTTTCTCAAATGGCAAGAATATGTAATGTAATTAAGCACAGTTAATTGAAACAAATAGAAGAAATTATTATTACCAGCTAGTACCTACATTGTTTCCCACTGTCTTTATTATTTAGCAAACAACTAACAGTTTAAAAAATACAGAAAATACTGTCAGACGTGTACAAATACAAAGAAATGAATATGCATTTAAAGATATATGAATGACAGCCTCAAATTCATTAGAGTTACACTAGGTTAGTGAATGCTAGAGAGGAAGATTATAAGGCCCACAGTGGAAAATTCTGTAATAATGTGCTTAATATGAATAAAAAGTGTGTAAGGACTTTTTTCCATCTAGAGAGAGATAAATAACATTTTCAATATTCATTATACATTTTATTATGAGTTATTCCTAACAAGTACTACCACTGGCAATGGTTTTGGGTTGGGTTTGTTTGCTCATTCATTTAGCTCATAATTATGTTTTTAGTATTTTCACAAATTCACTTTTTCCTTTGCACTTGAGCTCAGGGCTCTCAGTAGAGCTACTAATGGGAAAGCAGCCCAATATCGCAGTGCTGCCAATGGTAAGGTGTATTCAACAGATGGCAGGTAACAACTCTGTCCTTCAGAGTGGCTCTATTTCAAAGTCACAACAGAGGTCAGTGGAAATGAATGGCCCATGCAGCTCTTGTTGGATTCAGCAGCATTTTGCCACTCACTGCTAGTCAGCAAAAGAATTCGTTTTTTGTTTCTCATTCTATCAGCAAAAAGCACACAACATGCTCTCAGCACGCAGCAGCCTTCCCAAGAGACTCATCCACTTATCCTGGATTAAATTAATTACGACAATTCCGTGTGACACTTTTGTATGTGTGTGTGTGTGAGAGAGAGAGAGAGAGAGAGAGGAATGCATGTTATTTTACAGATGCTAATCCCAAACGACGCTGCACCCTGGCAGCGCTGTCATCGGAGGTTTACAAAGGAGGCAACAGAAAAGTTTCCCTTACCGTGCGCTCCAGCAGCGAAGCGTGGCAGACGCACAGAGCCTACACAGGGCGGCGGGACGCCGGGCGCTGTCCCTGCGGCCGCGCTTCGTTTACTCCGCGTTGCCACGGCACCGCGGGGCTGAGCTGCGGGCGCGGCGGCACCGCGGCCCTCTCCCTTCTCTGGATGCTTCTGGCGCTTCGTTTATCCCGACGTCATTTTCCCTTTACAGCCAGCCCCCTCACCTCAGCGCTCACTATTCGCCGGGGAAATTCTCATTAATTATTCTCTGTCCCTTTGCAGGTGGCCTTATGCGGCAGGCCTTAAGGATTAGGGTATTTATTGGTATATTTATGTCGGAGAAATAGCAGTTTGTAGCGCGGGGAGGGGGAGAAGGGGTAACGGTCACAGCCTGTGAGAGTTTCGAAGGGAGCTCGTGTGAGGGCCGGCAGTACCTCCTGTGTGAGAAGGCGCCGTTACACTGCGTTAGGCCGGACGGGACGCTAGGCCTCACGGGGGCACCTTGTTCACCCCCTCGGGCGGCCCCTGACGACCCCAGAGAGCGCCGGGAAGGAGCCCAGCTCCACATCGCCGAGTGGGAACGCTTTCTCTCCTGAAAAGAGCCCTCGCGACGCGGAGAAAGTGCGATGTGCGCCCCCGTGCGGCGCTGAGGGGATGAGGCGCCGCGTGAGGGGGGCACCTTCCCGCCAGCCCCTGCGCGCGGGGCGGGCCGCAGCGCAAGATGGCGGCGGACAGTGAAGTGAGTGTCGTACTTCTCTTATCCCGTTCCGTTCCCCTCAGCCGCCTCTCCGCTCACCGCTTCTCTCGCTTTCTCCCCGCAGCCCGAGTCGGAGGTGTTCGAGATCACGGACTTCACCACCGCCTCCGAGTGGGAGAGGTACGTGCTGCCGTCGGCCCTGCTCCCTCACGGCCCCCGGGCGCCTTCTCACCTTCCTTCCCCGGCCGGGTTTCTGACGCGCGATTCGAGTTGTCAGTAACTCGGTGGCCTCGTTTTTGTTGTTAGCTGAACTGAAGCGGGCGGTCACGGGAGGTGCTTCTATACAGGGCTCACGTGAAGGGGCTCCTGGGGGTGCTGCTGCCCTGAGCAGGCTGCGGGGACGGGCTGTGGCAGCGCTCTGGTTTGCAGTGGGGCTGGGCTGGGTTGGAGGATCTAGGCAGGCTGTTGCTGAACTTAGTGGAAGGTCGGGTTTAGCGGGCACTAAGCCTGCTCGCAGAGGATTACAGCGGGCGTCCAGAAAGCCCATGTGTTGTAATGTAGCAGTGGAGTACTTGCCTTGTGGCCGAAGCCCTTCGAAGTTAGTGCAGCAGCGTACAGACAAACATCAGGTGAAGATCACTCTGCATTCTTATGTATTATTCTTTAAAATACTTTTTCTAATTGTAATACCTATGGTAGAAAGAGACAGATGATAAGGCATGTGTTTAAATTTGAATTTAGATTACAATTATGTGCCTAATGTGGTTTTTATTTTTCTGTAAACAAGGAAGGAGGGCTCTGTTTCGTTGCAGGACCAGACAAACGTGTAACATCTGTCTCAGTTCTTCCAACTCACGTTGTCTTAATGAGTGATCTTTATATTGATCTGTGTTGGTTGTAACTGGGACAGAATTTGATTTCAGCTGGTCATGCTTTAAACCCTTTCTGGAAAACCAGTAATTGGGGGTGGGGGCAGGGGGGGAACAGTATGCATAATAGCTCGAAGGTGCTGTTGATGGAATTTTTCCAGCTCTTTGATGTGCCAGCAATGACTTGTCCATGTTTCACAGCCACGCACTAATGTGGAAATTACTACAGCAAAATAAACACTAACTCTGGTATTCTGTGGGATACCATGCAGGTGTCAATTTAT